>VYZS01050777.1:2812-48014 GCA_013400695.1 Neodrepanis coruscans
TGTTTCTTGACAGTGGGGATTTAGTGTCTCTGGGCCAGGGGACACATTTGTACCTGCCAGAGCAGTGGCAGAGGTGGGGGTGAGATGCTGAAGGAACTTTTGGCTCATCATCTAAGGGTCCAGTGGGTACCAGGGGAGCTCCAGTCACACTGGTGTGGCTGCTGGATGTGCAGAGCTCCCCGTGTCCCTCAGGAAACAATCCCAATGTTTGTTAAATTATCTTCACCCTCACAGACTGCACCCCAGTTTCTCTTATTTTTACAACTGCTCCACACTCCACAAATCTCCCATTCACTCCAGGAATTGCTTGCACAGAAAATCCCTGTGTGGCTGGAGCTGACTGTGGCATCAGAGAGTGGATTTAACTTTTTTGGTTGGGTTTCCAGAAGACATGGAAAGAGCTGGATCTTGTCACTGGTGCCATAAAAAGTGACTGGTTTTTTTTTTTAAGAATGGTCCTTGCTCCTGGATCAGGTGGTTGGGAGCTTGTTCCCTGTGAGAGGCTTCAAGACTGCAAGGAGACACAGTGAAAGGCAGTGCAGGAGGACACAGGCAATGCAGGAGGGTTTAGCATATTTATATGTTATTTTACAACACACTTTAACAGCACATTGTAAAGCACATTAAATGTGCTACACAAACACTACATTATTATGTACTGTGGAATATAATCTTGTCTTGCCAAGGAGCTGCACTGGGTAACTTAAAATACACTTTCTGTTATTTTATTCTGGGGTTTTTTTCACCATTTTCCCGAAAGAACTTGAATATTGTTTCTATTTCTGCCTTTGAGCTGTGCACACACCCCCCTGCACTCAGGGCGCAACTGAAACACTAAAACCTTGCCCTCTCTTCCAGAAAGAAGCTCATTAATTTTCCTCACCTTCCTGATAACAGGGAACACCATCACATCAGGTGATTCAGATGGACTGATAGGAGAGAAGTCACCCAGGTTCCCCAGTGGGCTGGGAGGGGCCATGACCAACCCCACTGATTTCAAGGAATGCCATTATGAAATCCATGGAGCTGAGCCTGAAATGAAGGACACTGTCCCTCATGGCCACATCCTGTGTTCAAAGAACAACAGGCATTTTCTGGGAGGTTTTCCTCACTTCTGATTGTATCATTTACCTTGAGCTGTTGACTGGAGAGTTCAGGAGCCTTCACACCAACACACCGTTCCCAAAGTGTGGCAGAATTCTGCCCAGTGTTAAATGTTAACAGTAATCGAGTCACTGATTACCCAGGGACAGTATAATTACATATTAATTAATGCCCAGGGGTATTTAGAAGGTGGGATGTCAGAGTTGCTGCCAGTGACCTCCTGTGTGCTGCTCCTGCTCCCACCCCGGGGGCAAAGAGACCCTTCTCTCAACAGCCTTGTAACTCAAGTGTTACACTGAGGCTACTACAGATCAAAGCACCAGGGAGTGACTGGGGCCTGAGCCTGGGAGCTCCCCTCAGCCCCTGCTTTATCAGGTAAGGGGCACAGACAGAGCCTCCCTGGGATGGTGGACTCAGGCATTTGGGGCAGGGGGTGTTTCTAATTAAGGGGGTTTGGTGCCCAAGCCAGTCAGTGCAATAACCACCAAGTGCCCCCCAGTTCTCAGTGCAAAAAATGCTAAAAGGTTGTTCTGTGTGTGCATGAGTGTGTGTGAGTGTGCTTGGAGCACTAAATGCTGCAAAGGGAATGAAGGATCAGGTAATCCTGGAAGACAGAAAGAATAGAAAAACACAACAGGATTCTGGAACATTTCAGTATCCTGTTGACTCATAAGATTGGAGCAGACAGGTACAGCCCAAAGACAGCATGATCTAAATGTGGGCCAAGCTCTAACACACAGCAGGAATGTCTAATTTTAGTCTGTCCAGTTTTGGCAATGTCACCTTTAATTGCATGGCTCATTTGAATTGTAAAACACCTTTAAAAGCTAACTAGTAAAAGGAAATAGGCCATATTTTCTAGACTAACAGTCATATTCAATTTTAACTGCAACGAAATTGGTTTTAAACAGTTAATGCACTTTAGGACTTGAGTTACCAGAGAGAAACCATGGCCTGCAAACACACAAGCAGATGTTGGGCCTTTAACTGGGGCTGCAGTGGGATCCCAGTGGGGCAGTTCTTCAAACCTCCTTGTGTGACCCACAATTCCCTGGGATGGATTTTTCCTGACTAACAAGTTGCAGATTTCTCTGCTGTGGGGAACTGCATTTCAGATTTTCACACACGGGACTTTTTGAGCCTGAGGAGCAGCAGAGCCAGCCCAGTTCCACCAGTTCCACCAGTTCCCCAGGACATATGGAATGGGCACATCACAGTGAGGGGTGTCCTGGATGAGTCTAATTTTCAAAAAGGAACACAAATATGTCAAAAATTGGGTACTAAGTAAAATCTATTTAGTAACTGTATTTTTTGTGCCATTTTAGGTCTTGAAAAAAAAACCCAACCCACCACCAAAAATGTTTTAGAAGAGATGATTTTCTGCAAACCTGGGCTGAAGCTCCTCAGCTCCCATTAGGCTGGATTTTGTTTCACATTAAATACAGGGTGAAATTTCCAAAATTTGTGATCTTGCGGGTGAAGCCCAAAAAAGCACCTGGAGGAATCACCAAATCCATGTGGGAAGACATTTACAAACTGCTCCTGGTCAGCAGAAGAAGGAAAAACATTGAGGAGTGCATTTAAACAGTACTGACATGAGTGAAATAATTACCAGGGGCCTGGATGCCCAGATGTGAGGACTTGGGCTGCTTTGTGATGACTCCTGGTCCTGATTAGCCAGAACCCAATTCCCAGCCCCTTTCCCAGAGCACCCTCTGGTTCTGCCCTCGAAGGGCTGCAATTGGGGAGCTGCAATTGCAGGGAAAGTGCTGAACAGCTTTTGCAAGAGCAAAATCCTGCTGAGCCAGTGATGGAGGGGAATATTTAAGGACTTTGCCACTGGCGTAACCTGTGCTGCCACCTGAAACACACTTGACAAAGAGCACTTTTTCGTCGCTGCTGATTGTGCTGCACATAAACCAGGGGAACATTCCCGGAGCGATGGCTCTCTGCCTCCCTCTAGAGAGGCTTGGACGCTACTCACAGTGTAAAACTCCTGTTTCTGCTTTTCTAGCGTGTAGTTAATGGGCTCTTGAGATCTTGAGATCTCCCTAAAAACTTCAGAGCCCCTGGCAGTGACGGTGTTGCAGCAGCTGAGCTCCTCCAGCACACGTGGTGCCATGTCCCCAGCAGGGACAAACTTGGTGTCCTCAAAAAAGTCCCAGCACAGCCAAGTCCCTGCTGCAATCACAGAACAAATCATGTCTATTAATACTAAAATTTTAACTCTGTATCTGCCCACTGGTAGATTTTCCACCTTCTGAAATATATACATTCTGTATCTCTATCCTGCAAAAATCATGGGCATCTTGACTGTATTTCTCATTAGAAAGAATTGCTCAAATAATTAATAAACAATTCCTGGCCTGGGACTTTCTTAAGGATTTTTGTTTTGTTTGAATATCCTCAACAATTGAAATTTGAAGTCTCCTCCTGAGACACACAAGTCACATATTTCCTCCCATGCTGTATCACTTCCCCTCTGAGGTGTCCAAAATTTGATGCAAGATCTTTGTTGGACTAAATTCTGTTCTTTCCCCTTAAGCCTAACGAGTCATTAAAAAAGGCAAGTGGGAAATAACATAGCAATTAAAAACAGAATATGGAGGAAAAAATTAAAGTAATGCATCCTTGGACTGTAATTTAGAGAATTTATTAGTCATAAAACCTTGATGAGTTATTCTTATGGCAAAACCTGTAATAAGAAGGAAAAAAAAAAAGATAAAAATAATGAACACATTTGTGTGACAGAAATTGTGGCAAGTGTAGGGAATGACAGAACACTCCTTGGGAAGGGAAGCTTCATAATTATGATCATACAGACACATCTCGATGCCATTGTTTCATTTATAAATGTCAATTTTATTTTGGAGCCTTTTCATTCAAAATACTTGTATTTTCTCTTTCAGAAATAAACAAATCTCTTCAGTGAAACAAACTACTGGGACCTGTGCAAAATTGATCCCCAGGAAACCCAGAGACTGCTGCAGGGAATCTGCTGGTGAGCTTGGAGTGGTCCCTGCCTTGGGATGGGGTTTGCAGAGGTCTCCAAATTGCAAATACCCAAACTGTGCCCAGCAAATGCATCCAGGTACGTGCCCAGGTGGATTTCCCTGCCCTGGTGCCCACAGACCTGGCTGAGCCCAGGGAGCAGTGGGGACACCCTGAAAGAGGGAGCTGCAGCCCCGTTGCACAGTACCTGGGGTCACTTCATCTGAAATACCACAGGAAGCAGGAAAAGAAAGATTTGAATTAAACCCTGCGGGTTGAATTTCAGAATTAGAAACCAGATCCTCCTGAAATCCCACCTGCAAACAAACTCTGAGCACAGCCAGTTGTGGGGCTCAGACTTAATGTCTCTCTTCTTCCCAAATTCCTGCCCCTCCTGCACTTCCTCCACAGGACATTTTTTTATGCATCTCCCCAGGAAACAGCCCCAGTGTCTGAGCCACGTTTCAACAGGGACCAGTCCAAAAGCAAACAAAAAATAACAAGCAATAAGGAGAGGGATGTGCAGCCAGTAACACCCAGTGCCTCCTCCCCAGCTCAGTGAGTGCCTCCACTGCTCATGTCAAGGCTCATTTCATTCCCCAAGCAGGAATGTCCTGACAGGCAGGTGAGTAACACCTATGTGCTACTTGATGTATTTAATGGGAGTCTCAGAGCTGGTGGGGCCCTCCCAGAACTGTATGATCTCTTCCAGAAATAACCATCAGTTGGAATGGAAGGGCTGTGATAGGCACAATCTGTTAGCAGCAAATTGAGCTGTCACCCTTGTATGTCATGTTCATTTGGCTGATTAAGGAGATATTAATCTACTGCCATTGTTACAGTACCTGTCATCCCAGGGAAAAAAAACCCAAGGATATGCAGGCAGCTTTTCAGGAGAGAGAGATATATACACAGAGAGGAGAGAGCAGAGGTGTGCAGAATACAAATGAAACTCTAATCTGCTGCAAATATTGAACCAACTCCAATTGATTACAGATGCACAGATAAAGCAAAAAGCAGGTCCTGCTTCAGGTAATGCTGAACCTGGGTTTGGCTGGTCCTGGCTTCCCTCAAGGGCAGGGAGACCAATTCTGTGCAGTGAAGCTTTGCCTCCTCAGGACACAAACCAGTTTAAAGCATCTTTATAATGGGCATGACAAGGTGTCACAATAAGGACTTTCTGACACCATGTTCTGTTTTTCTAGGAGGCAACATCAAATTGCTGCCTTTGGTGAAGGAGGGAAGACACCCCAATTGTGTTTGCTGAGTGGTTTCAAGGCAGGAAGCTCCTGAAATGGTGGACAAACCTTGAATGAAGGTCCAATCTTGAAGGTTGGACTTGATGATCTCAGAGGTCTTTCCTGACCTTAATGATTCTGTGATCAAAGCCTTTTTTTGCCCCTCAAATACCAGGACTGGAATACACAGCACTGAGTACCCATTAAACATCCCTAGAGCAAACTTCCCTGTCATTCAGCAAAACCAATCTCAGCTCATCTGCCAGACAATCCCTTCCTTCCTTCTGCCCTTCGTGCCTTTCTCACCTGTGTGTCTGTATTTCCCCACTGCAGCAATTCCCACATCCTCTTCCCAGCACCATCCTTTCACCCTTTCACCTGAAAAGAGATTGAGAGCTTGGATCATTATTTGGGAAGTGAAGGTCAGACTGTACAAGCTGTGAAGATGCCACCTCTGCTGTGGAATAACAGTGAACTGAACATGGTCTGAGGATTAAGCACAAAATGCCTCCAATTGAGGGTAATTAAGGAGAGTGTTGAGTTACAGCAGCACATAGTTCATGAGTGAATAGTGACTGCAGATCTCAGAGAAAACCATAATGGGGCAAATTCAGGTCTAGTGTCCATAGATACAACTCCCACTTCTTTCACCTGAAAACTCTGGTAAATAAACTTCAACTTCTGGGCAGTTTCCAATGGAGATAGTTCAGGATACCCCTGACAGTGCTGCTTACAGAGCCCTTTAGTGACAGGCAACTGCCACAGCTTTTATTTAAGAGCACAGCTGCCATTAAAACAGAATTTTAATGAACATGCACATGCACAGTCTTGTCTGTGTAGGGTCTTAGTCATTTTTGTAGTGAGAACATTAATGCAACCTGAACAGCTCCAGAATCCATCATTAAAAATGAGCTGCTAGTTTCGTGTTTTCCTGGATGAGGAAATGTATGCCAGGCCCCTCCAGCCCCCCTTGCTTTTGCAACCGTCCCCATAGTTTATGTTTGAATCAATAACTATTTTAATATGGAGAGTTTAGAAAAGTTTGATTCAAATTCCTTTGACACAGTTCCATCAACATCCAGTTATAGAGCCATTCTGCATATGACTCATTAAATATTTAAAAGATTCCTATTATTGAATTAACTATTTATTGATTTATAATTTAAAAGATTTATGCTTGGCCATTAAAAAAATTCCAAGCTGACTTTCACTTAAAGAGATGTCAGGTGCCATTTGCTGCTGGTGAATGTCTAATGTAGCCTTTTCACCCCCGGAGTGAAGAAAGGACAATTACTCAAGGACCTCTGGTTCAATATTCAGGCTGCTTGGATGCTGAGGTCTGGGGCTGCTGTTTTTCCTGAGGCATTAGGTCATGCTCAGCAGCCTCCATCCATCCCACAGAACCTCAGCCTCCCTGGAAATGCACAGCTTGTAGTTTCTCTCCTCTTACATTTATTGATTTGCATCCCAGATGAATTTTGCAAGGCGGCTGAGACATCCTGGTTATTATATTCCTGTGGCAAGGATGTTCCTGCTCAGGTCACAGATGGAGATGGATAAACACACAGAGACTCAGGTGTACAGCTGATCCTCCTCTTCTACCTCTGCTCTTACAGGGCCTGACTCAGTTTGTCAGACTGGGAGCCTTACCTATGGGGAAAAAAGGGGTATTTTAGAATTAAAAAAGCATTTAAGAGCCCTGCTGAATTGGAATCATAGAAATGAAAATGTACTCTGATGCTCACATTAAGTCCCAACTTCCAATGCAATGCTCACCATACTATTGCTTTGCTCTTTCTATGAAGAGGTGGAGTAAAAAATATTAATATTTTGTCTTTATTTAGCACCTATAATCTGAGGCTCACAAACTGCTTTAGCCACATTAATTATTTAAATCTGGAAGAAGCCCCAGGGGTGTCTATTATTATAATATTCCTTTTACAAATGAGTAAACTGATGCACAGGAAGGTTAAATGACTCACTGAGAGCCACACAGAGTCCACAGCAGAGGCAGCTACAGCCTTGCAAAGAGGAGGAAAATGAAGGCACTGTCTGCCCTAACTGCACAAAATCAGGGCATTTCCAAATACAGACAGAAACACTACTTGGATCTAAAGGAAAAAAAAGAAACACAAAACATGGGAAGGCCTTTTTTTCTGTACCTAGCTAGCAAGGGTCTGCTTCAGATAATGATCTCTCACTGCTTGTTTTACTTTTGTCTTCAGGGACCTAAGTTTTAGTGATACACATTTTTCTACAACCCCTTCTTGGCTCTCTCTCAAACCCACACAGAGTAATTAGCACAGGTCTGTCAGACAAAACTACAGCAGAGTCATGCATTATACCCGAAAATTGTTGCTCCAGTTTCTCCAATCCGTGAATTATAAATAAAGACTTGAAAAGGCTGCTTGCTCCAAGTAGTAACTATTTCATAGCTTTCCCCATGGAATTGCTGGGGGTTAGGGATTAACCCTAGAAAAATAATTTCTGGAGTATCAGACAGAAAACTGTAATAAACTGAGTTAGGATTGCTGTAAGAAGGGAAAAAGAGGGTATTATGGAGCCAGAGAAAGGGAAGCTCATGGCAGTGTGATATGGGAGAATACTCAAACAAATAGAGACACACACACCCATGGATACATATGTTTGCCTTGTCTTTATTCCTCATAAATTGGCACTGGAGAGTAACACTGGGACTCTGGCAAAGGTGCAGAAGGTCAGCCCTGATTGGAAGGAGAAAAGCTGAGGCTCAGACTGGTGAACAGGGCACGGATTCATCAGCAACGAAATCTAAATGTGCTATTTCTGTTATAGTTGTTCAGTTCAATGCTTTGGGATGCAAACCCCCCTAATCCACCCCTGCTCTGCTGCAGAATCCCTGCTGGGCCACTCAGATCCCCTTGGATAGGCCAGTCAGGTCCCTGTTGGCTGCAGACAAATCCTGTTCAGATCTCCCCTTTCCTTCCTCTGCTTCAAACTGGGAACAGCAATTCCCACCAGAAGTGCAGGGTGGCCTCGACTGGGCCATGGATGTGCATTGCTGTGAGTTAAAGAGCTTTAGATGCCTCACATGTGGCTGCACAAAATAGTTCACAAGTGGCCACAGCTGTCACTTGCTTCTTCCTTTCCTGGGTGAGGGACCCAGAGCAGTGTTTGCTGTGGTGAGTCTGTCCTCAAGCAGCTGATGAGTTTCTTTCCTAAGCAGTGGGTCAACACAAACATTCTTTAGACCATTTTAGAAAGTGATGGGCAGGGATTTATTTTAAGCACCAACATCCCCACTTGAGAAGAGGTTTGTCCTGGAGCTGCTGTTGGCTGTGAGGTGCCAGGAGGAGTGTGAGGGACAGGGCTTGGCAGGGCTGGAGGGCTGTGATCCAGCTCCCTGTGGAATTTCTCCTCACCCAGCATGATCTGAAAAGCGTGAGCAGACAGTTGTGGTCTGAGCACGGGAAGGGATGAAGATTCTCCCCTCAGGGACAGTGGTGACAGACAGGCTCCTCCTCAGCTGTGTCACCTGTAATGGACTGGAAACAGAAAACCCACAACGAGGAGACAAAGTGAGCATCTGCCTCTCTCTGCAGAGCAGGAGCTCCCAGGCAGCCAGAGAGAAACCCTCTGCCCTGCCAGCCCTCATTAGGAGCTGCATCCTCACGACTTGTTGGCTGTCTGAGGCAGGGGAATGCACTGTCAACAGATTCCCACTGGAATTTCCATAGAGCCTTGACCATTTAGTCCGTTCCACTGCCTATCATGGTACCTCGTCCTCCAGAGCCATAGATAAGGCAGCCTGACCAAGGAATCCACCAGCAACAGTTTTATATGTGGATGGTACCTATTCCAGAGCCAGGGAGCTGCAGGGAGGTCAGGGCAGGTTATCAGTGATGCTCAGGCAGTTCCAGTGCTGTCCACACCCCTCAGAGAACCACTCCTAAATGCAAGTCCTTCCTCCTGCTCACAGGCTTTGCTCGACTGAGGATCCAGAAGCCACTGCCAAGGTAAAAGGAGAGTTGTGAGTGTGCAATCTGATTTTTGATAATACTCATCTTTGCAGAAAGCTGGAATCTGAGCACTGAATAACCCCAAATACTTATTCTGCAATTTATAGCCAGGCCAAAATGATCTGGCCTTCTTTGCAAGTTTTTTAATATTAATCCTAGATAGTCATCGAGGAGCAAATAGTGTGTCATGTTTCATCTGAAAATCGAACCCTGCAGTTTATGGTACAGCATACAATGCTTACTTATACATATGCAATCCCAGGAATAGTCAGGAACACATGCAGGGAGTAGCAGCTCCATTGCTTTGATATTTAAGTACCTGTGAATTACAACATTGCTATGTAAATCCATGCACACACGGAGACAGGCAGGCTGGAAAGGATACATACATGAATAGGCTAATTCAAAATGAGTGGAGGCAAAATGAATTATTCACTGGAGGTTTTTTATCTGCATTATTCACAGGGTGCATAATTACCCACTTGGTCAGTAGACCTCTGCCCAAAGTTTACAACGTTGAACTCGCTGAAGAGACAAAAAAAGGTTATTTCACAAATTGAGGTTCAGCCCAGCTCTGCATTTAGCAGTAATCACTGCACACCAAGATTAATAGAACATCATTCAGAGACTGAGAAAGCAAGTTATGATGAAGAAGCTGTTGAAACAGGAAACAGTTGATTTCCCAGGAGTCCCGTAAATCCACCCCTGATGTCCTTTCAAATTCTCTGTTATTGCTGCAAAAAATTTTAAACACCAGTAAGAGGGTGAAACAGCTGACATCCTCATTTACCACGGGAAGAATTGTGTTCTGGGCCTGCCTTTGCAAACTGGTTCAATGTGCTGAGCAGATACATCAAAAAGCAGTGGCCTCCTCCTCCTCGGGGCCTTGGGATGCTGATGGCACCCAGGGTCACTGCAGTTCAGCATCTCTGCCTTTGGTTTGCCTCCCAGTACCACTCACCACCCTTTCTCTCTCCCACAGCATTTTTCCCCTTTAACATCTTATTTTGGGGTCTCCCAACTCTCCCATGCTTTTAATGTCAAGAGCCAGGAGGACCCTGGTACATCCAGGGTGGACATTCCTTCTGATGTTCCAGTGACAGGTGCCATAAATCTTGGTGAGGCACATGGGGATCCAGCCAAGGGAACTCTAATGCCATAGGATTTATTTTATTTTATTCTGTTTATTTTAAGTCGGCTAATTTTATACTAAATTAGGGCTGAAGCTGTTCTGGGTATTTTGCCAGCTTTTCAAAAGAGCCACCCAAGAAGAGAAGGGCAGGTACCATCCCATGGTGAGCCACCAGCTGGTTAAAGGCAGCTCCAGAACCAGGAGATAATACTTTGTAGAGTTTTATTCCTGTGCTTGGGGAAGAAATACTTAAAACCATCTCCCACAGCCAATCTTCAGGTTTAGAAACCCGATGAACAACAACAATGCTTTCTGCCCTTTCCATCCCATGGCTGTTCCACGGTGATGCTGTTGGTTTTCTGTATCCACTGGATCTGGAACCAGCTGCTTCTGCCCTCAAACGCCGCCGGTCTCTGGCCCCAGTGCTGGAGTTTAAGAACACAAACCACATTTGAACCAACAGGTCCCATTTACCAAATCCTAGCCATGCATGACTTTCCTATGTGAACAGCCCATTCTTATGTTTCTTCATCAAGGAGTTTCTCTTCCTGCTTTCTCAGCTGTACAGTGTCTCTGAATTTTTTTTTCTGGCTTGAGGTCTCTGCCTAATTATCTGTAACCTTCTGTTCGAAGATCGCTGTCCTGGCCTGATAAAAACCAGTAACTTTGAAAACAAACTGGGCCTTAATTTTCCTTGACAGCCCTTCTTTAAACATGTGGGCAAAGCCCCGGCTTAATTAAATGCACATTCGTATTCCAAACAAATTAAGTACAATTAAGGACTCTGAGTTATGGGTATCTATCACTCGGCGATGTTTTTGTAAAAATTACCACATTTAGATCAAACACAGAGGACCCTTTGCTTAATTGCTTCATTAGGGCCCGATGCAATAGGCTTCATAAATACAGGGTCTGATGTCTCTTTGGGAATTGCCCAAAAGTCGGCTCTTAAAGTAATTGCTTCCACATTTCTGCCCGTGCAATGTTCCTGTGCTCTCTGATGGAAGTGGGATGGCTCTCAGACACGGAGAGAGCGTGGGTCCCACCCTGTCCCCGAGCCCAGGGACTCCTGCACAGCCCTGGCAAGAGGATGGGTTTGGGCCCTGGTTATCCCAGCTCAGTTTCCATGAGGAATTTGACCATTCCTGGCTGTGGCTCTGGGAGCTCAGTGCTCCTCAAATACCACCCAGAGGTCCCACAGACTGAGGCAAACAGGCTTTGGCATCAGTTTTGACAGAAGTTACTTTGAAACAATAACAAACCCCCCAAAAATATTAGATAGGTCTGTCCTGGGTATTTCATTAGTTTTCTCCCTTTACCTCTTACAAATGCAGCCACTGGGATCCTGTAAAAGGAGATTTACAATGATGGCTTGAGCTGAACACACCCTAATGCTGATTAAATTAAACCTTCCTTCACACACACCTACAGTGCCCTTGCAGTGGTTTCTGCCTCACTCACAGGCTCAGGAGCTCTGCATTTTCACTGGGGAAGCCAAAACAACCCGTGTGCCCCCAGAAGCAACAGAACTGATTGTGGCAGAGCTCAGAGGGAGTGGAGCCACCTCGACACAACAGTGAGAAATGGCACATCACTCTCAAATGAAATGTGGGCACCATTCCTGTTTTCTGTTCGAATATTCCTGTTCTTTACCAACAAAAAAAGTGTAACTGAGAGGTTTTCAGTTCTTTCTCTTCCAGCTCCATTTGTATCTATCTTTTTTTTTTTAATTTTCATTTGCTCTTGAAAACAGACAGAGAAGAGATAAACAGAAAGATATAAAAGGGGAAAGGAAACCCATTTTCTCCAAAGAAAATGATTCCAAATTTTTATCTCAAGCTAAATATACCCAGAAAGACAGTGTTTCTTTGGCGAAATATTTTAGTTTCCTGGAAAGTGCAGTTTTTTCATGGAGACCATCACTAGTTGCACAGAACTTTTAGTAATTTAAATTCATGCTGGTGACAATGGTTGTACAGGGGCTGGGCTGTTTCATTTATTATTATTTCAACATGTCATTTCATCCTGACCACACCGACAAGATCAGTGAGATCAGTGTTGACAAATCTGGAGAGAGATGCAGCAGAAGAAGTAGAAAACATAATAAAAATATCAGTGCTGCTGTGGGGAAAGGAGTCCCCCAAAGGACAAGACAAGGTACATCCCCTGTACTGCCCTGCTGAAAGGGAGTTAAAATCCTCCAGGACTGAGTTTCCCATTGTCCTCAAGCAGCTGATGAGTTTTGGGGCTGGAATTGTCCCTGTCCCAGTGCCAGGGTGAGGATCCCCCACCCCTGACGTCCCACTGGGCACCCAGAATTTGGTGCCTCACCTCAGCCTCTGCCACCACTGACCCAACCATAGCACAGTGTGTGACCATCAATCCTTGGAGCCACAGAAGCCTCTGGATCTGCAGATCTGCAGATTTATCCTGCAGACAAACAGCAGGACAAAGAACTCAGCAGCCAAAGAATGTGCTAAGGGCACAGAAACAGGAGTCAGCCCCATTTCCACAAGTTACACAAGTCCATCAACCTCCACTGGCCAAAGAAACAGAGCTGCTTATTTTCCAACTGCTTTATTCTCCAGACCAATTTTCCTCAATGCTAAAGCAGAAAAAATGAGCGGCAGATTGTCCAGTCCATGACTGGATGGCTGGCAGCAGAAATCCTATTTCCAAACTGACCCCTGCTTTCCTGCATGGCATTCATTAATTCCACAGGCTCACATTTCTAGGAAGATGTCAGTCATGTATGTGATTTTTCTATCAGCTATTAATGCCAGATCACAAGGTGAGAAAGCAGGGGTTTTAATCTCAAGACCCTCAGGAGATGGAGCTGCATACATTTGGTGTGAGCCATGTGTCTGGAAATGTCAAGGACAAATATTTTTAAAGTAAGGAGTGTTCCTACCCATGTGCAAACTGAAGTACTATGGGAGTGATCCAAACCAGCCCTTCTCTCCTCGCTGTAACCAGCACACAGCTGCTGCTTCCCAGGAATAAAGCTCAGATCACCAAACTGGGCACCTCTGCATTTAGGAATTTGCATATTTAGACTGAGTGACTTTTCAGACTCTCCCAAAGGCTTTGCCCATGGCAGTGTTTACAGTTCTATTCATAGAAAATAGAAGTTTCACTGTAGGAACAGTAAAAGTTCTCTTGTCTTTGGAAATGGTTTCTTCCTTCATTCTAAATATGGGGGTAGTTCCTCATCCTTGTTTTTTTTTTCATTCCCCATTAGATTATTTTCCTGAAATTTTTCCTGATTATGCAAAAACAGACACCGAATTTATTACAAAGTCTCTGATTTTAGGCCTAGTTACCTAAGAAGTGCAAAAAAACCCCTTTTTCCCCATCCTTAGCCCAACTAAATGATAGCTTTGAGTCCCATCATATTCCAGGGGTTAGACAGCACATAAATACACTACAACTGCTGGAACAGAAGGAACTGCATTACTGAGAAACACACAGAAACCTCATTAAAATGGCATTGAGGTACATTTATTTCTAACACAGCCCACAAAGGACTAACACTGTGCTTTACGTTTTCTCCTACAAGTTCCATCGAAAAAAAATCAAGGCATGCCAGAGTGGAGGGTGGGAACGGACCAGACGCTCATCCTTGGCAGGACTCTTGGCCCTGAATCGTTGTGAATCTTGGTGGGAACACGAGTGAACTGGGAGAAACAGGGGTTACAGAAACAGGAGTTACACCCACAGAAAGCCCCGTGCCCCCCCAGCTGGGCAAAGCCCTGGCCTGACACCTATTTCACACCCCAGTGCCCATTGCTGCGGCCGAGGAACGCTCTGTAACTAACGGGGAGTTGCAAACAGTTACTCATTTGCCCTTCACATGCTGCCACCGATTTTCCTTCCATGGGCCCTACTTATTTCTCATCGCTCAAGTTCAAGCCTGAAGGGTGTAAAAATCCTCGGCCTTCCCACTGATGTGAACCGGGTGTTTGCAGGTGAGCCTTCCCAGGTAAAGAGGGAGGGAAGGGAGAAATCTCTGCAGGAACGGTGATGGTTTGCACCCTTTGCAGATCTTTCCTAGATAGCTGCTCTATTGCTGAAATGCAGATCTGCCTCTGCCCCGAGCTGCTAACTGCCGTATAACTTATTATCCTACTTAGTGCATCCAGTCCCGAACATCCTTGTCTGGAAGCGACAAGGGAGAAGGCTCCTTTATCAAGTCAATCTCAGCCCCCATTATGTTCCTCTACAACAACAGTTTCCGTCAACATTCAGCAATTTTCAGTGTCTGAGTTGCGCGGCTGAAGAGGTGCATAAACAGGCTCCACTGAAATGTGAAGATGACTGATAATGTACTAACATTGAGACCCCTTGCTGGGATTATTACCCCCTGAGTGCTCCTTACAGAATGTGCCTCTTATCTCACACTGACAACGCTAATAGAATATGCATAGCCCTATTAGCATACAAGATAATAGCACCCTGGAGGGGACAGAGCCATAAAACTTTAAGTAGAAATCAAAACAGAAGGAGGAAGAAAAAGGGAACATTGTCACAAGCCAAAAAGGAAAAAAAAAAAAAAAAAAAAAGAAAAAAAAGAAAAAAGGAAGCCTGAGGGCAAATTTTGCTGCAGAAAACACACATAGTCATAATTCTTGTGCTAGTCACCATGCAAATGGTAATAGTCTTTAGTCCCATGAATACTATCAGTGCCATGTTTGCTGTGAAACATTAATTGAGATAATGTGCCCCTTTCGGATGCAGCGGGGAGTCGTATGTCAAATTGTACCACAACAAAATTACGGCAACATCTGCAAGAAATACACAACAGCCATTGGGGTACCTTGCCTTGGATGAGTCCAACTGGGTCCTCGGCTCTGCAGATGGATGTGTGGGAGAGCCCGGGAGGGGAGGGAGCAGCTGGCACAGCACAGGACACGTGTGTACCTGTGGCTCACCCCTCCTCAGCTGCTGCCCAGGGGAAAATCTTTCCAGGCTGGACGTGTTATCTCCTGACCCTACTCCAGTGGCTGGATTAAACCTCCGGCAGCTCTTTGAATGCCAAAGCCCCTCTTTAGTCACGTCTGCCCGTTGCATTCCCATTTGTTCCGTGTAACCCTCCATTGTAGCAGAGCTTTCAGGGCTCACCCACAGCTGGCAGCCAGCCACGCATTCATATGCTTTCCATCTTCCAGCAATAGCCAAAGTAAATCTTTCAGTGCTTGGCACAAGAGTGTGAATTCAATAAAAAAGGCTTCAAACAAGTTTANATGGGGTGTAGGAAGAATATGCTCCTGTGAACCAGAGATATACAATCCTCACAAGAACCTCCATCCTCGTTTTTCACACTCTGACTCTGACTAGTCTGATTATCAGGAATTAAATAAGGAAATGCTACTTCCACTAAAAGATCTCCCATCACTGGTTAGTGGAATTCCCAAGTACCTGCACCTGAGGAAACAGCACTTTGTGAACCCCCTTCACTGAATCCAAACGGGATCTGAGGGGGGGTTGGAACTGGATGATCTTTTAAGGTCCCTTTCGACCCAAACCAGTCCATGAATCTGTGATTCTATTTCCAGGACACAGAGTGATGGTTCCTCACCCCAGCTCAGCTGGAAATCCCACTGAATGTTGGCCCATGTGGAGGGAATATTTTGCCCATTGTGTGATCAGCAGTTACTTGGGTTAAATTGCTTTCTGTGTGCAAAAAATGTATTAAAGGTGCTAAAAAATGAAAAAACAAAAACCAAAAAACCTTAGAAATGTTAAACTGTGGGAACAGAGAAAGGTTTGGGCACTTCAGATGAAAGTGAGTTACCCCCGTGGCAGGAGGATCTCTCTGTACCTGGGATCTCCCCTTCTATCTGTACCTTTTTTCTCTGTCCCCTTTCATGTCTTTCTTTAGTGAAGTCCAGCCTCTGCATTTACATCTCAGTGTGCTCAGTGAATCCCCTCAGCTCAGTTGGGCACCTCCACACTGACTTTTTCCTAAAGTTTAGCCTAAAAAAGCCAAGGCTTTGCCTGTGGACATTTCCTGTCTGGGACAGCAGAAAAAAAAGAAGGCAAGTAAACAGTTGTCAGTTGTGTATTCCTTACAATTTCATCCCGAGGAGGATGCAGGATCAGGGAAAGGGAGATGGAAACACAGTGTGTGTGTGCACTTCTGAAAGGCAAACAGGCAGAGGCAGCATTATCAGCCAGCTCACTTCATTCCATTAATTCTTCCAGAACAAGAAATAATTAATTGTACTGAGGCTTAACTTTCCTTTAGCAGACATTATCTCCAAGGATCCTTGGCAGCCCAGGATGCAGGAACACGGTGCAGTCTGGATGTTGTTATGTATTTATTAAGTTCTATCAGGGCCCATTTAGCAGCAGCTCTGCAGTTTATCACGTAAATATCGAATGCCAAATACAAAAGAGAAGAAAATAGCAACATAAAAAATTTATCTTTGGGGGGAGGAGAGGGAGAAAGGGAGAGGGAATGGTGCTGATAATGTGATTGTGCCTTCAGCAATAGTGGCTAATATCCTTCTGCAGGGGCACGGTGTAAAAATATTCCAGAGCTGGGGGAGGAGAAGGAGGAGAGGGGAGCTGAGCTGGTGTTTGTTTGTTTTAAAGTGTATTCTGGTTGCAGGCTGGGTCAGCGGGTGGCCAGACTGAGAAAATGAGTCCCCCGGGCTGTAATAATTGTAACTGTCAGGGAAAAAAAGTCAAGGTCTTGGATAGCAGTGGTCTGCTCTGACTTCTGACCATGGAGAAATATATATGAAAACTATTGCCTGGGGCACTCTGGGAAGAAACCAAGAGGTTTTAACTCGTGGTGGCTTGTGCTTATGAATTGGAAAACTCATTTTGCACCTTGGTGGTTTGTATCTTTATGATTATTTTCATTTGCAGTATAAATGAAGCTCGAGGTGCTCCTTTTCCTTAAGTCCAAATCTGTGATGCAATGAATTATTATTACCAGACTGGTTTTGCATTTCTGAGCCCCAAACAGCACAAGGTTTATCACTGGTGTTTTAGCAGTGGTTTATTCACAAGGAGAGTCTGATTCTCCCTTGCAGTGAACTCCCCATTTATCTGAGTGGTTCACAGCTGCCTGCAACAGATTCATCTGGAATTACACACAGGTAACTCCACTGAATTCCACAAAAATATTCCAGGTATAAAAGCAGTATCAAAGAGAGACTGAAGAATACAAACCACGCAAGATTAAACCTTGCAAAGTGGAGGAGGAGGGAGGAAGAGCCCAAGCACCTTGTTTCTTTTTTTTTTTTCATTATACAACCAAGGCAGAGTGGGAGCTCTAATGAAAATTTGCTAAAATTCTGAGCCCAAAGAGTAACACTTTGGTTGTCTCCTAAACAATATCAGGTGTATTCCCTCCTTCAGCTGGCAGGAAGAGGGGAATTCAGCCCAGACACTTCCCTCCTTCTGCCAGGGTCACCCGGGCACAAGAACAGCTGGAAATCAATCCTGTGACACAGCACGGCAAGGTTTGGAGACCTTGGGCTTGTTTCTATTTGCATGGGCTGAAAACAAAATCATCTGAGCAGTGGCAAAATTCACTTGTGTCTGGTCACCTGTTCTTTGAGTGTGTCCTTTTGTCATTGCCTGGAGAAAACCCTCTGATGCCCCTAAACTTCCTCATCAAAATCTGTGTCCTTCTGCAAAATGTTCTGGCATCAATTAAACGTTATTTTTATAATTGTAAAATGTTTGTTCAAACATCCCAGCTTCTCTGACAGCTTTCTAACACAAATTAATGAGTAAATACAGTTCCTTTAAAGTGAATTAATAAGAGGAATTAAAAATATTTATATACCCTGTGAGACCCAAACAAACAACACAGACATCAAACAGCAATTAATCCCAGTTTGGGGGTGACAACAGCCTGGAAGGTTTGGCTGGTAAACAAGGATAATTACTGCTGGAATGTGATTTTCTTGTTGCAAGTCACTGCAGTAGTGAGCTGGGTAACTTTTATGGGCCCCATCTGTACTTTTCTCACCCTCCTTTCAGCCTGCCTGTGCCTTGTGAAGAAAGCAGAGCACGAGAGAGGGAGAGCAGTAATGTTGGTAGTAAGGACCCAGGTCCAGTGGAGCAAACAGGCACATGTGTGAGGGAAGAACACATTTCATCATGACATAAAGAACTCCCCTGCTTTGCCTCCCAGTAGCCCCAAATCTCAGTAATTCACATTTCACTGGTCTTTGTAGAGAGGCAGCAGAAACAAGAGACATGGCTTGTGACACTGCTTTAGCTCCCTCCTGGAGCTCCTTTCCTCTGTACCAGGCAGTGCTGAGAAGAGCATGGCAGGAGCAGGGACTCAGAAACCAAAAATAAACACCAGCTCCTCTGGCCTGACCAGAACAACAGAGCTCAGACACTTCCCCCTCTCACCCTGCACTAAACCTGCTCAGTTATGCTTGGAAAAGGAAATGGCACCCAGCCTCAGTCCAGAAAATCTACCACTTCTATCTATGAGTTGTTCAAGCAGCAAAGGATGCTCAGAGAGAAAAATAATTTACCTTATTTGAATTAATCTTCCCACTTATTTTGTTTTTGTTCTGCTAATGTGAGGACTTCTGCAGGACTTTGTCTTCTCTACTTTTGAAGACACTGATCTATGGTATCAGTATTGCCCCTGGATCATCATTTTAGCAAAAAATATTGGTTCCTATGGGCCCATCCCAAAGTCCTGCAGTGAGGAACGTGGTCACTGGGTAAGCAAAATGCACCTGAAACACATTCAACACCTAAATCTTCCTGCTTTCACAAGAGGGTAGGAAGCCAGAGTGGAAATCTCAGCTCTAAGGGATGGTTTTGAGCCTCACTGAGCCCTTGGTTGCTGTGAGCTCAGCCTGAATTCGGGCACAGGAACCCTTGGGGCTCCTCTCTTCCCAACTCTTCAGCACTGCACTGCTCCCTGTGCAGGAAGGACACAAAGGTGCAGCTGTACCTGCCCAGCACCAGGCACAGAGCTCACAGCAGTCACCTGGGGTCACCAATGCACTTGGAGCCTGGGCCAGCAAATGGTCCTGCCCCAGATTTTCCACTTTCAGGTGAAGGTGGAACACGCAGAAGATCTCAATGTCACTCCAGAGCTGGGAGGGAGGGCTGCAAGGAGGAGGAAGGCAGAAACCTTCACAACTAATGTCAATTTTCTGCATCAAATATTTTGATAATTAAACAAAGCTGATCAAGAGAGGAAAACAGCAGGTCTCCAGAGCTCCGGAAGCAGAGGCCCATTAAATAGAAGAGTCAGAAAGTGCCAGAGGCGGCAGCCTCAGATTAATGGCACTCCAGTAATAGATTTTCCCAGGCACAGTCACACAGGAGACAACTACTGTGTAGCCAGAGCAGCGATGAGGCCGTTAAAGCAACAGTAACATTAAATCACCTGGTTGAGGGGATGGATGTGGGAGCACCTCGGCCCCAGTGCTGCTGAAGGTGGGAAGCTCAGGCTGCTCCCAGCCACAGGGACTGGATCCCAGCAGTCATTTACAGCAGGGCAAGCTGGCAGCTCAGGGTAGGATGAATATAAAAAACAGATAAGCAGCAGTTCCAGAAGGAGCACAAATATCTCTTCCTGAAATGGAGAAAAAAGGCATTAAAACATCTCAGCGTTTGGGTTTGCTGGGACACACCATGTCTGGTTGGGTCAGTTGTTCTTCTTAATGAATTATCAAGTACAGGTTTGATCTCTGGTGTTTCTCCCCTGACTTTCAGGGTGTTAAAACACCATTTTGAATTTGTTTAGATGCAGCTGGAGTTGAGGAAGGGAATGGGAGGGATGGGGAAAGCAGCCCCGTGTTCTCATTCAAGCCAGTTTTATCTCAGCAGCGCTTGAACTGATCTTCCTTGAGATGTCCCTCCTGTCTAAAGCATTTCTATCCATTTTCTAATACAATAATAACAGAAACAGGGGTTTCTTCCAAGCCAGGCTGGCATGGATTAGAGTCCACCACAAGAGTGCTGCACTCCCAGCTGGGGTGGATGGAAACCAGATGAAGGGGCTGAAAATCGGAAACAACTTTTCGCCGTACTTGAGTCCTGATACGATCACATCACAGGGATGGGTTAAATTTATGATCTTATCGAGGATTTTTGTTTGTAATCAATCCCAGACCCACTGGCTATCACTCACTGGGAGCTTATGGTTTCCCGGTGCTAACAAGGAAAAGTTGGGACATCAAACTCCGAGGGAGTGAAGCCAAGTTCTGATACTGGCAGATAGGATCAGAACTGGAATGCAGCAACAACAACAAAAAAAAAGCCCCTAAAAAACAAAGCCCACAGTACAAAAGAAAAGTGCCAACCTTCTGCAGCCTCTGGATTTCAGCCTTTGTCTCTTTTGGCCTGAGCTTCACACACAAACTACTGTGTGTGCATAAACCCCAGTTTCCAGGCAGGAAGATTTGGGGATAAAAGCTAACAAAACAGAAATTAAAATGGAATACCCTGAGATCAAAGCACAGCTTCAGTGTGGAGCACAGTTGCCATCTCTTATTGTGAATATGAAGTGGGAAGTGCAGCAAAATGGACTGAATTTCTAAGTCTCTGAATGAATATAGATTGGGAAATTGCAGGTATTTCTTGCATCTTCTCCAATTTTTATTCAAAAAGAAGGTCTTCCCTGATTTCTGTCTGTTTTCCAGGCTGATCACTGTTGAATGAGGTACTACCAAGGATTAGGTCTCTTCATATTTACCCATCAAACATCATATGGGTGTCATCATATTCACACATCAAACTTTGGGGTCTTCAGCTGTGACAAACTGGAATTTGGTCATTTCAGTCCAATCCTGTCACCAGAACTTGTTGGAATATGACCCTCAGCTGCTACAATAGCAGGGCACAGGGAGTACATACCCAAGTGTATGGGCACTGTTCAACTCTTTCCATTTCTGAGGTTTCCAGACCCATTTGCAGTCCTTTCCATGCCTTTTCCTGGGCATTCTGCACTTGTTGGCATGTTCTGGTATCCGTTTATCTGTGATAGGCTGAAGAGAAACAGGCTTAAATACACCAGTTAACATGTTCCACAACAGTTGCCTTGTCTAAGATGCAGCAGATTTCCTGACAAGCGACTTCCAGGTGCAAATCAGCATCTCAGATTTTAGGGGGCATCAGGAACATCCCTGCTCTGCATTCTGAGCAGCACTTCACTCAGTGAGGAGCTCCCAAACCCACACTGAATTGCTTTCCTCCCAACTTTTCATGGCTTAGCTGAGACTAAGAGTGTGACAAATGTGAATGTTCCAACAGGCGAGCCCTGATCTCGTACATACCCTTCAGTCATTTTCCATATGGAAATGGAAACTTTCTTTTTTTTCCCCCCACAAACAGGCTGTTAATATTTTCAATATAGGCATGGAGAGATTGCTCAAAACAAAAAAGTTTCAGCAGGAGATACTCAGATTGTTTCAGAAATCAGAATTCCTGAGTGGTGCTTATGGGTTTTGTAGATAAAACCAAGATATCTGTACTGTAAGTGGAATAGAAAAGCTTAAAGAAGAGGTTTAGCAGTTTGCCTTGGTCACTCCAAGCTGGAAAGAAAGTGCTTGAGGATTCTGAAGCTTATTCAAGCAAACAAACTTAATAAATCCTGTTAAAGTATTACTAAGAGTTTTGCTGCTCTACTTGATATTTGTACCCTCAAGTTCTAATGCTGACTGAGGAAAGGAAGTGCCATTAACTAATGCAGAAAATAAATCCTCCTTTATTCCCAACAAATGTGGCTTCTTGACACTCCCAACAACAAGCCATAAGTTTGAACAATGCCAAAACAAGGCCAATAGAGGCCTTGGACTCGATGATCCTTGTGAATCTAACTCAGGATATTCAGGATATCCAGGATATTCTATGTCATTTTCTACTCACGAGGTCTTTGGATCAGGCTCGTTATTAAAGGCAGCAATTAAATGGCAATAACAAGCTGTATACATCCTCCTTTCTGAATTAACCCAGAGGCTTTTGAAAGGCACATCCTGAGATTAATTACACGTGTAATTAATGTGCAACTGGCACAGGGTGCCCAGAGAAGCTGTGGCTGCCCCAGCCCTGGGAGTGTCCAAGGCCAGGTTGGAGCCACCTGGGACAGTGGGAGGTGTCCCTGCCCAGGGCAGGGGTGGAACGAGATGAGCTTTAAGGTCCCTCCTAAGCCAAACCATTCCATGAATCTATAACCCTCCCAGCTCAGGATATTCCACACTTCCATATGCCCAGGCAGTAGCTGTGCCCATGGAGAATCACTGTTTACAAGGAGAGAAATCCTCTGAGTGCATTTTGCCTTTGGAGACGGGCAGCTCTGCTTTGAGGGGGAAAACTACTGTGTGAATTGGCCCTAAAATTTAATTTTCTCTTTAAAACAAATCCCTGTGTTGGCATTTGAAGCAGGACCTTGGTGATTTACAACATGGAGTGACATTTCAAAAAAAAAAAAAAAGATAATGTGGGTAATGAATTATTTGCTGATCCAAAGGAACAATTGGACATAGCTACTTTTGGTGGATTTAATCCTCTCCAAGGCGTTACTGGCAAGCACGGAGCAGCACTTTGCAGGGGCATTCCCTTGCATTTATGCCGGGTCCAGTTACAGGAGGCAGCTTTGTGACACACTGACTGGGCAGAGTGGGGTGCAATGTAATACAAGCAAAGTAACACGAGCTTTGAAATGCAACATGATGGCAAAAATCCATCTCGGAGCTGATCTTTGTTTCATTTCAGATGCCAACTGTCGTAATTCACAGGGAGTCGGATCCTTCTGGTTTGGCTGAACTGAGCAGCTCTGCCAAAGCCAGGGGGATGTTCCCTTATCAGGGAGGGAATATCATTCAAACAGGGGTGAAAAACTGAATGAATGAGTTGCATTTTTGGGCACATCCTTTGAAGTTCTGGAGTTGAGCTGCAATTCACTCAGGGCTACAAACTGCCACGTTCAAAGCCAGCACAAAAGGTGCAGCACTTCTGAGTTCTATTTTATCTGCCAGGATTGCTCCTCTCGCTGTCTTTCGCCTTCACAGAGGAGGCAGTTGGGATACACTGACTTTCCTTGATCTATTTCTGCTCAACAAGCTCATAAGGGAAGATTTTATCCCAACCCTGATAACAAGCAACACATGATAACACATTTCAGCGCTTTCCTATCAGCAGTGCCCTGGGCTTTGCATGGAAATGGTCAAAGCCAGCGCAGATCAGGGGGAGGATCTTGGCTCTTCCTTTCTCCTGTCTGCCTGCATTTGTTGTTCCTCCTGTGAGGTATTTCAGCTCTGCACTTCTGCACGGCGGGACCCGCTGTCAGGGTCGGACAGTAGACAGAAATGTGTCCGTTTCAATTTTGATTCTGATCCTGGGATATTTCTAACTCTCTCCATATCCTTGATAGATAATGGTTTAATAAGCGATCTGTTTTTTATTTAAAGGGTCGGTAGTAAAACCCAGATCACATTTCTCACTTGGTGGGTTAAAAAACCGCTTACGCTCATTTCTGCAATGTAAAACGACACTATATCAAATCAAACATTTCCAGATGTGGCCAGCTTGTGGAGGGAAGGGCAGGAGGAGCGAGCATTCAGGGATAAGCTTTCCCAGGTTTTTTTAACAGGATTGGAACCCCACCTACTGGCGGAGTGTTATAGCGATGTCAAGACAAGAATCCACAGTTTTCCTTTGACTGAAGCCTGCAGAGAGGTGCTACATATTTCGTCTGACTTCCACACAGGCTGAGTCAATATGGGCAGCTCAGTGCTGAACATAGTAAAAATCGTAGCGTTAAGAGGGTCCTAAATGTCAGTTGCATGGACAGACACGAGGAAAAACACAAATATCCCTTAAGAGCTGATTTGTGTTTCCAACACTTATGGCACTTTAGAAAAATTCACCTTTAGTCAAGTAATCTTGGCCTTAATTTGGATAATCTAGGACAAATCAGCCTTACACAGATCCTGTTTAGTTAATGGTCCCAAAGTCTCAAGTTTTATGTTCTAGTAAGGCAGAAGGAGGAAATAAGTGATATCCTTCTGTTATCCCTCTTATGGCAGGTCAAGAATTAAGACAGTTAGAAAACAGACAGGATTTCTAAGCTAAATCTTTCTAAATGCCCACACCTGAATTTGACAACTTTGAAAAGAAGAGTTCTTATATTTCCCTCAGAATTCACTAAAAGTCATCCCATCATTTCCTGCACTACAGCTTTCCATAAAAACAAATAGTAAGAAACCCATCCTGGAGACATTTTATGCAATCAAATTCACAGAAAGAAATTTTCTAGCACTGAAAATCAGTGTTTGAGCATTCCCAAGTGAGATAATTTCCACTTGCAGCCAGAACAGAGCCCATTCCAAAGCCAGAAAACCTACACCTCATGTTGCTTCTTCCCTGCTGGTTTGTGAGCACCAACCCTGAACATCCCAGGCTGGATTCCCTGAGAGTTCATCCTGTTCCTCTTATCCCTTATGTAGCAGAGAATCCAGGTCAGAGTCTGCCACTGGAATGACCCAGAAGAAAAAAGTCCTAAAGCAGAAGAGAGATTGGGCTATTTGTGGCATGTGGCATAAGCACCAACCATGTCCAAATATGAAGAAAGAGAAGCCTCTGTCCTGCCACAAAGTACTGAGAAAAAAAAGAGGTTTCCAGTCAAAGTCCTGGAAGGATTTGCCTCCATGAGATAATGACAACAGAAGGATAAGTTAAAGCACCGGGTTGGTGGTTTGGATAAGGCTGAGGTAAAGACACTCTTCCCCTCCACGGGAAAGGAAACAGGACAAAGCAAGCTCAGAGGGAAGGTGTCAGCTCCTGACAGTTCCTGCTGCGTGTGGAGAAAACAACTCCTTTAAAAGTTGCTTTTCTGGCACACTTGGGAGCTGGCATGAAATGGAAAACAGGGACTGAGTTATACCTGGCCAGGAAGAAGACTCAGCAGGTCCCATCTGCCATGGGGACACTGTACCAGCCCTCCCCTGGCCCCTCCTGGGAGCCCAGGCAGCTGGACTGGGCTCACAGAGGGCTGTCTGAATAAAAAAGGAGTCTGCAACAGCACTGGGTTTGCTTGTTCTGCTATCTCCTGTGATCAAAGAATGGAAACAGCTGCATGTCTCAGCTCACTGGCAATAAAACCTGCAGTGGATGGCTGAGTCCTCACCCCCAGCTACAGGGAAAGTGGATTTAAAGAGGAAAAAGCCAGTGAACACCCAGGCTGTGTTTAGCCACACTCTGCATCCTCCTAACCTGCAATCTCTTAAGTGCCACTTACTCAATTAATCCAAGCTCTTCTACTTTAAAAGCAAAGCCATAACATATTTAAACAGCTCAGAAACCCTACCCAACAAGCCCTGCTCCCTATCTGACCCATCAGCAGTGACTGTGCATTAACTAAGAGAGCCCAAGGTTTGATTAACACTTCCAGTGCCACTTTGCTGCTGTTGCTGCTGCTGATTTCTGCTGAAATTCTGCTAAGACTGAAATTTCTCAGCTTTTTTTAGTAGGGTGGATCTCAGCAGGGACTGTCTTTTGGAGCAGCTCCTAGAACATCCTTGCAGCGGCTATAGAACTATTTTTATAGGCAAGTTTTATTAGGAAAGTATTTTAAATGGCCTTTGAATGCAATTTAGCAGCTGGAAATAAGGCAGTGTGCCAGCATCATGTGAGCAGACAATCTGTGGAGCACCAACAAGTGCTCCCAGAGATCCTCAGTGCTCTCTGGGCTGTGCATATAAACCCAGACAGAATACACTGTTTGACCAGAAGGTGCCCTTAGACTGCACATGCTTCAAAGGCTGAGCTGTGCTGTTTCTGGGTCCTTCCCTAGGAAAGGCCCTACTTTCAGAGACTTAAAGGACATATCTAGAGCTGAAATAGGCCTGGAAATGGTGTTTTTATTGCACAGTAGGTGTCAGCTCACTGTAAATCTGTGTAAGGACATGAGCAGTACCACTGGCATTTCTGTGTCGACCAGTGAGTGTGTAAAAGGAGTGTGAGTTCAATACTTCAGGGCTTGGGCCTGGACAAATGATCCAGGGTAGAAGATTAAGTAGCCAAACATCATTTTC
Source organism: Neodrepanis coruscans (assembly GCA_013400695.1). NCBI lineage: Eukaryota > Metazoa > Chordata > Aves > Passeriformes > Philepittidae > Neodrepanis > Neodrepanis coruscans. The sequence continues at coordinate 29,307 of VYZS01050777.1, forward strand.
TGCCACATGAAGCAGGAAAAGCTCTGAGTTTTGGGAAGTGCTGAGCAGACACGAGGCCCCGTGGCTGAAGCCAGGAACCAGATTGGCATCACTGAGAGCAATCAGATGACTGAGGAAGCAAACCCAGAGCTGGAAATAGCTGAAGACCCAGGTCTAATCTCAAGCCATACTGGCACAGTCCTGTGTGCAGTTACTGTGGTTTCAGCTCATGCAAATAAGAGTGGAAACTGGCCTCCAGAATGAGAAGACACTGAGGGAAAAGGAGATTTCCTTTTAGACATGACTCCAATTGTACAGTCTGAGAGTCAATTAAGTTCTGCCTTCTCGACATCTCCTTCCAAATAAAGGCTCAGTTTGTGTGCTAGGCATTTTTAAAAATAAAATAAAACAAAATCATATATTTGGCAGGGCCTGGGCATTCCTGCTAAATTGTTCTGTACTTTATGCAAAATTTCAGTGTATTAAAGAGAAGGGGAGTAGCCTCTTTGACCAGTGTCCAACTGTTTAGAACTGTCAAATGGAAGTTTTGCCTGTGTTTACATGTGGAATGGAACACAGCCATTTAACCACAAAATGTTCCCAAAGCAAACATCCAGAACCTGGTTGCTGGCGAGGGACACTGACAGACTTGCCTGAAACCAGTCATTCACAGAATGCCAGAACAACTGATTCCCCCTGGGAAGGAGAGGGCCNTGTTCCAGCCTTTGCCCTGCTCCTCTCACATCTGAGTCGTGCCTTTGCCCACAAACCAACAAATAACAGCATTTCACCACCGTGTTTTCCTTTCTCCCACATGTTAACACCTCCCCTCCAGCTGAGTGATCCCTGCACACACCAAATTCGTGTTATTATTCTGCCTGTGCATTGACACCTTGTTGTAGGAGCCGTGTTGATGGGTTGCAGGTGCCCCTCACTATGAAACTGGCCAACAACCCACTCACAAATTTGCTCCACTTGTTAATATTAAAATCATATGGCCAATGCCTTCCTAAATTGGTTCAGGCTTGAGGTACTGCTGCTTCACAGTAGGAAGAGTGTTACAACAGGCTTTCTGCAGGCCCTGCTATTTATGGTAAACACTCCACTTTGTTGAAATAACATAAAATTCTGAGATAAACCCATTCTAGCAAAGGAAATGTTCAAGTGCCACCGACTTTGCTTTACAGCTTTACAATAAGTTGTGTTGCAGCTGCCTCACGAGGTCCACAGTTAAACACAGGGAGCTGGGAAAGACCTGAGCTCCACATGTGCTCTGCTTGTGAGTCCAGACTTAGAATGAGAGGAAATGTCCTTATTTTTTAGCTTTAGCTGGTTACAAAGTTGTCCTGACAATACCAGGCAGGGCTCTTGCTTGTGAATGGGAACTTTGTGTGGCTGAGACTGCCAAGAGTGGTGGAAATTCTGCAGGATAAAGATCAGCTCAGGTTCTGAAGATTCACTGCTTACCAAGCCTGGAAGGGTGGATGAGAACATTTGCTGGTGCTCCTTCATTTACTAAGGCAGAAGAGAAGGAAACTCTCTTTAAACTCTTATATTTGAGCTGATTTTTTTATATGGATTGGCTAAAGAAAGAGTGAAGCTTGTCTTCACCTTCCCACACAACTTATTTCATTCAGAATTTGATTACAGGTCCTAATACAACCTCTTGGGAGTTCAGCCACCACCAAGGTAAAATCAAAGCACTTCAGAAGCCTTCAAAGAAAACACATTATCCCAAATATTCCTGATGTGCATGTACTCCTCATATACTTTGTTGTCTGCAAAATATTTTAACTGGCAGTGATGTCTGAAGTGACTGGACCCAAGACTTCAGAGGTATTTCAGGGGAAAAGCAGCAGGCTGGGCTTCATTCCCCTGCAGTGACACTGGACTGGAGCTGTTACAGAAACTCAGCCTTTGCCAGAGATCCAGGCAGGAAACATGGTCACTGGATGGAGCCAGAGCATCCAGCCAGACCTGAGGAATTTGCCTATTTTCTGCCAACTCCTCGCAGGGAACAGGAAAACAAAGTAGCATGAAACATGTCCCTGGTGCTGGCACAGCCCTAGAAAGGAGCCCTTGCCAGCCAAGGCTGTTTCCTTCCTTTAGAAAGGTGAACACCCTCTTTTTATAATTAAAATATGTGTCTTTGTTATGCAGACTGATTTACAGGTTCTTAGCCATCCCAGCTGTGCTCAGATGGTGCAGGGAAGCAAATAAAAATGGTGGAATTATCCCTGTTCTCACACACCAACAACTCCAAGGAGCAAGGTCTGGGCAAATAACCTTTGGAATAGAGCACAGCTGCCCAGAGAACGTAATTTATGACCTGCTATGGCCACTGTAAATCCAAATGGGTAATTTTATGATTGTGAGTGTCAGTGAAAGACATCAGAAATCCATGAGATTTTCCTGGAAATCCCATTTATGCATCAAAATTAAGAAAAACAAGGAAGAGTGTGTGATTCTGCAACTAATAGTGACTTTAAAAGAGAAGTGTACATGCCACCTTTATATGTTTATTAAAATAATTCCAAGGAATGTGTTTCAAAGAATGACACTGTGTGCTCCCTGTTAATCCTTCACAGAAAAACCTGAGGTTTCCCTCCACAGGTACATTCCTCAAGGACTGACATTCCTTGCATCTACCTTTAAGATATTCAAGTGAGGAGCACCACCAGAGCTGGGGATCTCATTTAGGATGAATTCAGACCTGGGTTCAGACAGTTATTTGAACTCTAGATGTCAGACAGGGAAGCAAAGGAAGAATTTGAGGGACTGTGCAGACACAGAATCACTATCACAAACCAGTTGGATGCTGAGAGCTGCTACCAGTGTCCTAAAACAAAGGTAAGCATCTTCCAGGGGGATTTTCCCAGAATAATTGCATGCTCTGGCCTCGAGAAGGCCACCCCAGAAGTTGATGGTTTATGGTAGTTGAAGGGGGATTAGCCTTCATGAAAGACTCAGGAATACTTTTTCTCAGTGAAAGTTTACAATAATATTTTAAAGACTCTCAACCAACACCCATACTTAAGCTTTGAAAACAGATAATGCATTTTTAATGGGATTGCACATCTGACAAGGAATTTGACTAATTCCTCTGATAGCAGACAGCTTCCTCCCCATAATTCATCTCAAAAGGATCAAAAATCCAAACACTCCCTACCATCTTTGGAATGGCCCCCTCCGCCCCAGCTGCCTGGAAAGGATCAGATCAACTCCAGCAACCCAATGGCAAGAGAACAGAGCGACAGATCCCTGACCTCCCTGCTCTGTCCTACCAAAATAAGGGCTGGAGTCAAGCAGGGGAACAGGGAAAAGCCTCCAGGACAAGGACCCGTGGGCTGCTGACACTGAGCCCATTGTTTCCCACATCCATTTGGCCACCAGTGTTTCAGCTCCCCCAGAGTCAGTGTAGCTTCCAAAATCTTCAAAGTTGTTTGACTCACATAATGTCTTTGTTCTGCTGGACTGACAGGGGTGAAGCGCTGGGAGGTGGCTTGAGGTGTTTTAAAAGGAAAAGCTTGAGAGCTTTCCTTAGCCTTTTTATTATTTGCTCTAATGGGGATTTCCTACTCATAATTGTGTGTTTTGCCACACACTAAAGCCCTTTTCCAGAGGAGGAGACAAGCCAGTGCTGCCCAGGATCACGTGGCTGTGCCTTTAACACCACTCACAGCATAATCCCTTGTAGATGCTCCACAGCACAAAACCCAGCAAGGTCTGTCAAGGCATTTTTAGCATTTGTTCTGTTAAAAAAACAAGAGAAAAAAAAACCCTGAGGTATTAGGGTGCACTAATCTTTAGAAAGGTTAATTTATTCATAGGGATTTTGACAGAGATGTATGGCTAGGCTGGAGTCCCAGGCACTCCTTCCCAAGGGGAACTGCTAGTGCAGAGCCTGCTTTCCTGACATGTGGAGAGAGAGGCTTCAGAACAGACCCAAACTGCATTACGTGGGGCTCCCAAGCACTCAGGACACTGGTCCTGTGAGCAGCCACTGCTCCAGACAAACTCAGCTGCCTGTTGCTGCAGCAGAGGAGCCCTGTCATCCTGGACTCCACAGTCCATAGGAGCTGCAGACAGCAAGAAACCTGCTGTATCTTACCAAAATAACAGGTAATGAGCCCCTTTCCTCTTTTCCCTCCCCCGTGGCAGACAGAGCTCACTGCAGGACCTCTCAGAGTGGTGTGAGCTGGTGTCAGATGGGATGGACAGCACTGCTGCTGCCTTGGTGAAAACAGATCTTTCAGACATGTCAGTTTGGATTCTCCACAATAAAGGTTTGGGTTTCTAGGTAACCTCTTGGATACTTCTTCTCAGATTGAGAACAAACTAAATAAAATGTATTTCTCTGGATATTTTGGAATCTCTTTCCCAAAATGCCAGAAGATAAATCCATGGATGCTCCAACAGGAAACATCTGCTAAAATAAACTGTGTGCTTGAAATGAACACACTAGAAAGGAAGGGGGCATGCTGAGATATCTGATCATGTCCTAGTTTTTCCACTGGGAACTAAGGCTCCTCCATAACTGCACAAAGATCACTTACAGATTAGAATCTCTTTACCTTTCCAAGCCCAGGCAGAGAGGATGTGGCCTCTGGGGCCTGTCAGGACGCTGCAGGAACCCAGCCTGATAACTGGTTTGGTTACTTCTTTTTAATTTACTTGGATTCCGTGCAATTAAAACTAAAGTTTCCATGGGCTGTGGAAGGACAGAGCTAATTTGTGACTGCCCTCCTCTTTCTGCAGCAATTCTTCAATGTCAGGAAAACCTGAGCTGTTTCTTTCAAGCTCTTGACTCACCAAGAAACCCAATCACCCTGTGGGTAGGTGAACCATATCCCAGGGTATATAGAAAGGATGCACCAGCAGGGCCAGGAAAATGACCCTTTCCCTCTGTTCTCTCAGCAGGTTGGAACTGAGGATCTCCAGAGATCCATTCCAAGCAGTGCTCTGTAATTCCATGATTTTTTTCAGTGCCTGTTTCATGTCAGGGAGTCTTTGACACAGTGGACACACAAAATGCCTTCTCACACAGGGCCAAGCACAGCTTGGAGTTCTGCATATTTTCCTTGTGCTGCAGCAGAACAGCCACTTGTTTCCACAAAAAAACGAGGGTTTTGCCTGAGCTGCCCAAGGATCTCAAACCACACCTGAGTGAAGGGCTCATCCCAGAGAACCCTCCTCTCACAGCCACACCCACACAGCCTCGTTTTTCCATCAGTATCTCAGTTCCACTCCCAACACTTCCTAACATCTCCCCCAGTGCTAAAACTGGAAATGGCTCATCTGCAGCTCCCCTGGGTTGGGCTCCTTGTTTCCACCTGCATCTCTGGCACTGCAGAGGACAAGGGACCTCACCTGAGCCAAAAGCAATAAGGCTCTGCTGACCAGAGTTAGTTAACTGCTAGTTTAGATTATTAACCTCTTGCACTTAATGAGAGTCCTGAGGCTGCTTAAGCCACAAGACGAAATTTCTCCTAACCACAAACATGGAATCCTCATTAATATGAATCCGAGACACTTTCCCAGGAAGAAACAATCTGTAGAATGTAGAATCTACCCAGAAGCAAATGATGCTAGATTTAGAAGTATGTTTGAAACTTCTGGAGTTCAGTTTAATTTGTCCCCAAGGAGAGGGAGGAAGGTCTGGATCAAGAAATGGATTTTTATTTTTAATTGCCAGGTGTCACCAGACCTTAACAAGAAAGTTTTCTGATGTTTTCCCCAACACCCCCAAATACTTAACTATTTTCTGGGGAATTTTACTTGAAAAATGATCTATTTCTAACTGAATTTAAGCCTGTGTTATGCAAACAGTAAACCAGCCTGTTTGAAAGTAATCTGTACCCAAGGGCTAGCAGAGGAATAAAAGTAAATAAAGTATGAGAGGTTTTACAAAACCACAGACACCACCAGGTTTTCCAGGTCCAAAGGAAGCAAGTCTCATTCTGCAGACGCCCCTTCACATGCTGGCTGAGGCTTTTAGGATGCGTTACAATCGCGGGGGGATCGGGTTTCTCAGCCATCAGCACCTGCTCCCTGTGAAGTGGAACGTGGCCGTGTCCAGCAACACTCGGCAAACTGGGCAGGACAGGAAGCCAAATTTATTGCATCCATTTGAAACTCCAGAAGGGGAGGGCTGAGCAGCACCTGGCCACTGGTTGTCAGCTCAGTTGGTGACGTTACCACTGCCCAGCACAAAGCTGACATTCCAGGATTTCCTTAGTGGCCACAAGTGGTCAGAGCTCCTCTGTTTACCTGGGTCCCCAAGGTGACATGGCTTAGACCCAGCCCTGGGTGTGCTCTCTCACCTCAGGATCATCAGAATCAGGTGGTACCTGAGCTCCAGCAGGTTCTGGAGGAGGAGCCTCCCTGAGGAGGAGCCTGGGGAGCAGGACCGGGGGGTGGCACATCCTTTTCATCTCCGCAGGTGTTCTGACATGCAGCAGCTTTGAAGTAACAAGTGAGCCTTTCTCACTGGGATTAAGCTGTAACAGGAACAGGGGGTCTCTCTCCCAATTGTTCTGCCCATTGTCTGAAACCCAAACCCCCTCTCAACCTCAAAGGTGCTGGGTGAAACCTGAGGAAGGTGGAGGCATTTCTCTGAACCAGGGCTGGATCTTAACCCTGGTCTGCCAGGAGAACACCCAGTGGGAAAGTGTGGTTCAGAAACACATCCTGGGGTGGAAACAGCCCGGCACAAGTGCCTGCAGTGCAGGTCCTGGAAAGCATCAGTGTGTAATGCATTATCCCCTGGTGTCTGAGCTACTGTGCTGGCAAAAGCTTTTCCTAATGACAATCACATCCCACCACCCCCCTCACACACACTGGTTTGCATTACAGGAAACATGGAACAACACAAAGCCAATTTCTCTGGGCTGCAACTGGGTTTGGATTCATTCCAAGCAGTCACTATCTAACAATCTCCTTCCAGGAGCTCCCACTCGCTTCTCCTGTATCAATTGATTTTTATGTTGGTATCTTGTTTTAATCTTTTCTGTCACATGGATGCAAGTGCAGCAACAAGAGCAGATGGGGCTCATTTATGTGTGTCCCAAAGCCTGGTCATAATGCATTTATAGAGCTTTCTCAGGTATGTTTGGCTTCTATAACATGGACACAGTGCTTTTCATTAGATCTATTTCTGGCAGGTTTGGTTGAAATTTGAAGGGTCAGTGGGGCAATTCTTCCTCTCTCTAATACAACAGCATATTTTTTAGTTCTAATAGCAAAGGGATATTTGCCAGATGTTCAACATTTGGGTGAAAATGTTGCATTTTTTTCCTCTAAGAAATGGCTTTTTTATCAAAACAGATATTTTAATTTTGATCTGCAAAATAATTATTTTGTTATTGCTTGGCTTGGGGGTGTGTTGAATTCCCCAAAATATAGAAACACCAAATTTCTGTCAGCTCTACCCACAGGGTCTGGGCAGAGGAGAGTTGGCCCTGCCAGGTCAAACCTGAGCCAAGGAAGGCCCAGAGGCAGCATGTTACTGCACATATATAAATAGATATTATTCCATAGTCCATTGATAAGGATCATTCCACTCACATGAATTTCATGTCAAACCACACACTGTGCAGCACTGAACTTAAACAAGAACCCACAACACAATGGCAAGGAATAATGGACTCTGCAGGTTTCATTCCTGATGGTCATCACTAGCTCAAGTGACAAATAAATTCCTCAGGCTTCCACCTCTTCCTGAAATCCAAGAGCTCTCAGGGATCAGCAAGGATCAAGCCAAGCCATCGAGTGCTGCCCAGGCATCTCAGCAATGGGAACTGCTCAGCTTTCCCTCCCTGCTGGGGACCACAGAGTGTTGTCACCCTGACAGCCAGTCCCCTCCTTTACACTGCTGCTGTTAAATGCCATTTTGGGGTGAGTTACCCCCTCAGAGTGGAGCCTCCCTCATTTGTTGGACGGTAAAACTCATTTAAAATAAGCAGTTTTCACCAGCAAGCTGTGCCCCTGAGTGCCATCCAGAATCCATGAGCAGCTTCATATGCAAATAACCAAAATAATCACAAACCCTTTTCTGACCTTTCTGATAATGCTGGGACCAAACCCTGATTTTTGTAGCATTTTTCCTTCCTTTTGCCCTTCTCGTCTTGATGTATCCGATCAGTTACATGAGGAAAAAAATTGTCTTTATTGCCTCATAAACATGAAACAACCATTTCCCCCACAGGTTCCTCTGCCTGTGCACAGGACTCACAGAATCACAGACTGTCCTGAGTTGGAAGGGACCCACCAGGGTCACTGGGTCCAACTCCTGGCCCTGCCCAGGACACCCCAACAATCCCACCCTCTGCCTGAGAGCTTTGCCCAAACACTTCCTGAACAGCCCCACCTTCCAGCATTTAATAAATTGCAGGGAACACACCATGGCCTGATGCCCAGGGACATGCACTGTGACACCACAGCTCTGATACCTCCTCCTGACCTTGTTTCTCCTCTGAATACTGCAGACAATAAAGTCAGAGGCTCATATTGCCACATGTGTCTGAATGCCAACTCTGATACCTCTAGGACTTTTGCTGGGTTTTCTTTTTTTTTTTTTTTTCTTTTTTGACATTTTACACAGGACAGATGTTGTCACCACGGCTGCTCTTGTAAACAAGATATGGAGATGGTCTGGATTGGGTTACCTTGCTAAAATAGTTTAAAATAAATAAAAGGATGGTTGGTCTCTCTCGGATGAATTAGCTTGATTGGAACTGTCAGATTAAAAAGGCCTAAATAAACAGAGTTGGGCATCTACCCTTAATGGAGCCAAGGGCCCAGGACAGGCAGTAAAGATACTCAAAATGAAAGGCTGGCTCACAGAATTATCCCTGTGCAGACACAGCCAATACCACAGAAGCATCTCCTAAAGCTCAGGCTAAGGAGGGACTTGGGTTTACAGACACCATGGATTTAGCTAAAAGCTGTGCTGATTCTTCTTCCCTGCTAATAAATAATTTCACAGAAACAAAGAAACACAAGTCAAGGGCTCCCAGAGATGACAGAGGCCATCACTGCCTCCTGTCAGACAGAGCTGCTGGGCCAGGGAAAGGTGGGATGTTCCTCCACAAACTGAGCTTTGAATGGGTTAAGTCCTTAAAAATCCAAATTCTGTCAGTAGTGGATTACCCATGGCTCAGGCTATTTGCAGTGCTCTTGCACAGGTTCTCCCTTCCACTTCTGTGCCGTAATAAATTCTTCACTGGCTGCTCTGAAGTGCTGAGGCATTTTTGATATCATATGGCAAATAATCCAGGAGTATTATCCTCCAGCTCCTATCAGTGCATTTAAAAGCCCCAGAGAAACTGTGTTAGTGTGGTGCAATAGCCAAATACTGATAATTAAAGACTCTGACTGTTTTCCCAGCAGTGCCCTGTTACATTTACCACCTTGACCTGTTCAGACTGAAATTTTCAAAGTCTGTCTCAAGTCAAGTTTTTTCCCCCAAAAAAATAATTGAAAATAGCTCATCTGTTGGGCTGGTTGGTTTGCACACAAATAAAACCTGAAGGAAAGCATATTGTTTTGCCATGCTAAATATCTTCTATAAATGGCATGGCCTGAACCATCCAGGAGGCTTAGGTTTCAAGTTATTAGAAATTCCTGGATGCTGTGTCTCTCCCCCAGTTAACAGCTATGAATATACAGCCCAGAAACACAGCTACCTACACAAAGAACTTGGCCCACAGCAAACATACATTATTGTAAAGTTGTCCAGAAAATAGATGCTGTTCAGACCAGAAATTACCTTAAATGACTGTTGAGTTGACGGGGTTACAATATTTTAAGCATCATAAAAATAAATATAGTTGTCCAAACAGGGGGAGGCAGTGGGTTGCCAAGGCAAACAGGCCGTGTGGAGGGTGCTCACCCCGGGTAGCACCGGGCTGCTCCCACCACCAGCACCAGCCTGAAGTGACTCTTTGTTCGGGCTGCGTGTTTAAAAATTGACGAGTGCCCCGTGGTATCAATCACGCCTGTCAGGCAGCACAAGTGCAGATCTGTTACACTTAAAGGCTTGTCAAACGAGACATGATTTAATTTGTCATTTCTCTCTCTCTCTCCCAGCGCAGCGTGCACGTGCTCTTCATTACTCTTCATCATCAGGAAAATGAATACATTTTTTGTATCATTTTTTTCCCTGCGAGAGGGTGGAGGGATGGTTGTTTACCAATGACCCAGCACTTGTGAAGAGATCATAAGCAGCTGTTCCCTACATGCCCTCACGAGCAGAGAATTTCACTGAAGCCGTGGGAGGAGTGGGAGAGGAGAAGGGGCTATTTGGGCCATTTTTTCAATAGACAAAGGCCCCAGTCCAACACAGCTCTGCAGGAACAGGGTCTCTGGAACATGTCCTGCTTTCTATTTCTTCGCTAAATTTTCCTCTTCAAACTTCTCTGAAATATTTACCATGGTACCTTCACGTTTTGTTTTTGGGAGCACAGTTGTCAGAGAGTTTTGTTCACTTCTGGACTGCAAGATTTAATTTAGAATCTTTCTGATTTCTGTAACTCTGTGAGCATGGTGTATTTTCTTCTTGACAGGAGCTTTACCTGCTGTCAAATAAGTAAAGATAAGAAATTTCAGCATATTGTGGGAAAAGATTAACTCCTTTGTTTCACGGTTCCTGGGGGATTTTTTTCATTTAAGAGAAAGAATGAATGATAAAGGAGGATAGAAACAATCTAAGGAGAAATAAGTACGTGTTCATTTCAAACTGATGGGAAATCTGGGCTATATTCCCCAAAAAGTGAGTGTAGTTACATCGTTTGCGTTCAAAAACAAGTCTAAACTAATAAAAAAGTTCTCAGCTCTGGGCAGAATCCCAAGTACTTCTTGAACCTGGTGTCCCAGAATTGTCCAAGGATGCCACAGTTTGGCATAACAACATTATTTTGGCAAAATATTCATACTTTCATAGCATAAAGCTTTATTTTATCCAAAGCTGAAACCCTTCTAAAGAGCACTCAGCAGAGCCAAGGCTGGGTGGTGCTTGTCTGCAGCACTTCATAGAGATGGGTGTTTCCTCTGCTTATGGATGAGAAAACTCGAACTTCTCTAGAATAAGTGAATGTCACAAGTCACTAATCTGTTAAAAAAAAGGACTAAAACTCTGGAACAGCACTGCCAGATAAATAAATCTGCTCCAAATGGGACCAGAACACCCTGATCCTGGGTCATAGCCATTGCCTGTGCTTGGGACTGCAGGTGAGATCCAGCTGCATCTTTCAATTAACATTTCATTCACTATGAGAAGTTGGATAAGAAAGACAAAAAATCAGGTCTTTTCACTTTTAATAACACTCATTTCTCTCTGCCATAAATAAACTGTCTGCCCTCTGCAAACACATTTCCCATGCAGGCACGACTAGCACAGCTCAGAGTAGATGTCATGAGAAACTCCTTCCAAACACAACAATGACAGTCCTCTCTCCCATGAAGGAAAGCCCAAACTCAAGTTTTACTTATTCCAGCATTTCCCATGGAAAAATTTTATGGGTCCCCACTGAAAGCTTGAATTAACTGCAGTGTTAAAGGGGCACACTCTGCCGTGGCCCAGCAGGGGCACTTGTGAAATGCTTCTCACATGAACCTGCTGGGACAGCATTGAGAATGCAAATCTGTTAAAGGCAGCACCTAAATAACTGCTCTGAAACATTATTTACTTCTTCTGATCCTCCTACAACCCACCCTGATCCAAAGTGATCGTTGTGCACAAGGGATCCCCCCAACAGCAGGGAATTGAGCTGATGACAGTCACCAGTGAAATCATCAATCCATGGAGGAAAACAAAAGCCAAGCCCTCAGCTGCAGCCCTGGATTTGGCCTGGAGCCCCTTTCCAAGGATCCCACCTGCAGGAGACCAGATATGGGGCTCCAGCAACCAACAACCCCATAAAGCATCTCAGGATTGATGTTCCTGGAGCAGCCAAGAGCAGCCGTGGGGAGCCCAAGGACAGGGAGCCTCCAGCACAACTCCATGGGTTTTCTGAACCCAATCCCAAATCCTGCTTTACCTATTAATGTGAATGGCCCTATTGAATTCTCTTGGACTGCTTATGGGAATATGGACAGAAAACTCTGGCTCTGCTTTGGTAAACTAAACTTCAGGAAGTCTGAGTATACCATAACAAAGCCCCTAAAGCCAGCGAGCATCATGAAAGGAGCTTATTTCATTACTAAATCAATTTATGAGTATAAACATGGAGTTATCTGACTAAAATATGGATATTGCCCATTTGAAATACTGCACCTCAACCCCAGTAAATGTCACCAACAGGCATCCCTGAAGGAAGCAGGCAGCATGCTGCCTTTGGATGCCTCAACTATAAATCAAGAGATTTCCTGAAGTCTGCCTGGAATAGTGGAGAGGAGCCAAAATTACATGAAGTGCTATTTGTGTGCTATTAGTTGTGGGGTGGGAGCAGGGAGGAGTGTGGGAAGGAAAAAGTGGAAGGAGGAAAACCACTTTCTTAATAGTTCCTACGATGTTTGGAAAACATTCATTCACAGCATCAATTTATCAGCTTTCCATGTAATAAGTCCAGGCCAAAAAAAAAAAAAATAGGGCTGAAGGGAGGGAGGTGGGGAGAAGAAAACAGGGATACCAGGTTTTAACAGGGAAAAACTGGAATGTTGTCAATGTTTCCATGTCAAAGAAATATTGCAATTACAAAGTGCTGCTTGTGCCCAGGTGCCATTCAGAGGTAGCAGATGATGTCAATTGGTTCAGCTCAGTGGTTTTACATCTGAACAATAGCCCAGTCTTAGAACTTCTAAGATTTTACATTCACCCAACTGCAGCCTCAAATCCACTTAAAGAATATCCAGGGTGTAATTCTGATAGCTGGAAAAACCTGGCAGAGGCAAAGGCCAGGTCCTGCTAAAGCCAAGCCCAGGACCCTCAGAGACCCCCTGAGCCATAGCTGGAGCATTCCAGGTTCTGTGCTAAGAAGAGGATGTCAAGACACGTTGAGATGATGTAAAAATGTGTATGTATATTAAAAAAGGGGATATTTATGGAAGCAAATTGTCCCCACGGCACACACAGGGCTCACACCCAGTGCCACCTTGTGACCAAAACATCCCACAGCCACCCCATGGCCAGCTGGGATCCTACAGGGGAGTGTTTGCCTTTCCTAACATGAAAAATGAAAAGGTACTCAGCAATTAGCCCCTGGTTTCTCATTTCATCGTGAATTTGAAAAATGCAGCAGGACCCAAGACGTGGAAATGAAACAGTGTGCACGTGTGGAGCAGAGGACAAGGGATGGGAGCAAGGGGTGATTGGAGCATTAGGATGTCAGGAGGGCCCTCCCCTGCCGAGCCTGAGAGCAGGGAAAGACAAAAACCCTGATCCACTGTCACTGGAGAAAGACAGATCTCCATGCAGACAGGGCTCAAATTCTTTTCCTCATATTTTAGCTGAACAAGCTCATGGTTGTCTTTTGATGTTTCTAGCTGAGAGAACATTTTCATAAAACACAACAAAACAAAAAATCTCTCTGGGAATCCCTGTCGGGGTGATGTTTTTGATTAGTGTTAATGTTTTCCTGGCTGGCTGTGAAAATGCATTTAACTCTAATTGACTAGGCATTGTAATTCCAAAGCTTTCTGCAACAAAAATCCACAGAGTGACAATCTGATACAGAAATCTGGCAAAAGATGATGTCTCCTGCCCCTCAGAGACAAGTTTAATGGAATAAAAATATTGATCTAATATAGAAAGATTGGATATACATTTTCCTATAGCTCTCAGTACTGTCAAGGGGTTAGGGGAGAAAATTCTTAACATGGAAACCTTTTCATATTTGGAATAGTTTCCTTCTGAAGGAAATGGTGTAATTGTAATTTCAGCACTGAGAAGCAGACAAAGCACTGAGGGCTGTACCAGAGACAGGAGCTCTGCACTGGCTGATGACACCAGCCCATCTTCCCAATCCCATTCCTGTGATTCCATTATTTCCTTTTCCACTGAACCTGGAAGTTAGTGGGGAGAGAGGCAGGAGGAGAAGAGCAACAGAATTTCCTCCCCAGGATCACAATTTCACCAGTGCTGGGTTCAGCCAGGCAGAGATGGACTAAATCACCATTTCCCACTTCCTGAAGAGCTCCTTTCCATGGGAGCCATAAGGAAACCATGTGTTTGCTCTACTCAACCTCAGAAGTGGAAAACACAAGCCTGGGTGATTCCCATCCTGTAAATTTCAGAGAGGACTTTTAAATGATGCCCTAAATTGGATCTTCTTGTGGGAAAAACAAATCTGTCAAGAGCACAGGCTCTTTAATTTGTGAAACCAGGCTCTCAGCTATGCACCAGCAGCAGTGACACCACCAATTTGGTTCTAGTAGTTGATACTAAACTGGAATGGGATCAGGGAGATGGAACACAGCACTGACTGGATGGCATCAGGCAACTGTCCTCTGCTCTCCCTCCTGCTTCACTTCCAGGGCTGAGGCATCCACCACTTCTCTTCATTTTAACCACATTTCACTTTAATCACAGAAGTTGGGGATGGTTTCTCCCTCTTTAGGTTTTGAAAGGGAAAGAAAAGAAAAAAAAAGGGGGGGGCTAAAAAAAAAAAGAACAACCCAAAAGAACACGGCGGATAAAGAAAAAAATCGCAGCATCGAATCAATTAATGCGAGTTCTTCCGAACTTCCATGCAAGCTTTGCCTTCAATTAGCATGATCTCACTGAACCCTCTTGTGCAGGCCTGGAGCAAAAGCAATGGAAACTTTCTCCCTTCTTGTTTTAATCTTTCACCAAGTCCTGACTTTCGCCTCCAGCCCGTCTAATTGAAACTAATCTTCGCGGGCGAGGCCTGTCTCTTTCCCTTAATCCCTCTCTAAGGAAGCTCACATGGTCCCAATTACAGCCACACCGGCCCCTTTTATTCCCCTCCTCGGCTCCTTCTGCCAGTTTCATTTTTTGAAAGTTTGCATTATTAACTCCATGCTTGCGAGTTCCTGTCTGTCACGGGGGCCTCGAGATGTTATCGCCGGGTGCCGCTGTCTAAGGTTACCAGGAAAGCTTTTTCTGGATTACATTTTGCAGGGCGGCGATAGAGGGCCCGATAGCCAGCACAGAGCTGGGCTTCATGGCCCCGTGGATCTGCAAGAAATGAGGGGCCAGGGCGCTGTTTATCTTGGCCCTGGGTGGGTACCTGCTCGGTTGTCGGGGGCACAGACAATAACGGCTCAGAGGGGATGGCTAACGGGCCCTACAAGGGGGTCCCAGGGAGGTTTGGGATGGGCTCCTGCCCGGGGAGGAAGGCCCATGGCCCAGGAGTCCAGCTGAAGAATGTGTTTGACATTACAGAGTTAATGAGGTTATGTGAAGGCAAAGGTAGCACTCGCTGGTTCCCAAGCTGGCTCCTAATCCCAAGGCAAAGCTCAGCCCACTAACGCTGAAGCTCAGACAATTTAGTAAAAATAGACAATTTTCTTTCTCTTCCTTTTTTTTAATGCTTCCTTTTCATGTCTTGCAGAGTCCCAGGCAATGGCTTCGGTGTTCCCCAGGGCTGTGATTTATTGCTTATACAGTTTGGGTCAAAGCTGGGGGCACAAATCAATCGTGGTGGTTGCTCCCCCTGAACACATTCATTTGAACTTCTCTGTCAGCCCTGAGAACAACTGCCCATCACAGTGACCTTCCTCCTTTCCAGCCCCAAAGGTCACTCTGGATTTCATGGAGCACCAGCACACCTACCCCAGAATGACCCTCCCAACCTCATGTTCCTTTCTAAGCAGGACAGGAATCATGCAGGAGAAGAGAGGCAATGAGCCACCTGATTACAGGAAAATAAAGGGAAGGCAGGTGAGATCACAAGGTCTCCATAACAAACTGTTCTACAATTTGGGCTACAAGCACCAAACTCACCAAGCACTGCCAACAACCAGAAGCTGGAAGAGATTTTCAGACACCAAAATAAATATAGCTTGGCTCTGGAATGACCAACCTGGCCTTTGTCATCCAGGGTGGATGGCAGCTGAAGTCTCACCTTTCTCTAACCAAAGAATGAAGCACCACAACCATCAAGGACATTCAGCTGCCTAAAGAAAGGAGTATTTTCACATGTTGTTTCCTTTCACTTTAGAGAAACATTAATTTTTGAACATTTTGTAAGTGTCTTTCCTTCAGTGCACTAAAGTTGGAAAGCAAAAAGTAATTTAAACCAGAAAGGTGACAATTACATTCTTTAGCATTTCAAAATATCGTATTTTGACAAATGCAAAGCATTTTTCCAAAACACAGTCCAAGTCAAAAATTGGTCAGAAACCTTTTCCACAAGGAAAACTGGCATTTTTAGGAAGAAATAATAACCTGCACATCTGGATAATGAATTTTTGGCCAATGAATCAGGGTCTAGTTAGCAGCAGCTCCACCTGTAGAACCATAGCAGACTCCTAGTTAGATCCTCAAGGAATCAGCCATGAGTAGATACTACAGCTGTTTCAGCTACTCCTGGGTGAAGCCTGCTGACACTTTGGCCTTCAGTGTTCCTAACATTTCTCTGGAATGGAAATACCCTCTGTGCTGTTCTCCAGTGTTTTTTTCAGTATGGAAAGCCTCATGATTCATTTCTCATAATTTCACTGTCTTTCATAAGATGCTTTTAATAAAGGCATGAAAATCTCACCCTTCAGTAACAAAAATGGTTCTTCCTTCTTCAGTTGAGTCAACCCCTCCAAGTTTGGAATGAAAAGCTGATAAAGTAATGAATTAATTGAGTTTGTTGTAAGTCTGATTAGCAGAAGTACTGAAGTAGAGCAGTTTGGTGCAGTACTTTTTAAGTTTGCACCACCAATATAGATTTTATAAAGAGAAAATACATCAACACACACCTGTGTATGCAGATATGTGATCCTGGATATCCCTTGTGTCTCTCCTGGGAGATTATATGGTCTTTGAACAAACCTTCTTCTGGGCCAGAAAGCACAGCCAGCAGAAACTCCACACTGCAACCTCTGGTTTGCTGCAGAATTCCTCACATGGGAGCTGAGCAGCAAGAACTCATAGCACAACACACACTCCTTATGGCACAGCAAGAATAGGCCGTTCTTTTCCTTTGCCCATGATATTTATGAGGACTTGGAGGTTGATTAACTGAGGGGGATGATGGAAATGAATCCTTCTAAACAGTGAAGCTTTGGATTCTCCAACCAAACGAATGGGTTTTGTTGCAGATTTATGATTTTCTCACAGCCTGGCTGGGCTGAGTAATAACCTATCTTCATACTATTAAAGAATTTATTAGGACTATTTATCACCAAGTAACCTAAAAGGGTTTGAAGAGGTTCGGAGTAATGGAAGGAGAGCAGCCAACATTGTCCAATGTTGTTCACTTGCCCAAATACTGTAGAGCTACAGTGGGGGTGGCAAAGGGCACCTGCTCAGAGGGGAAAGGGCTATGGGAGAGTGGCTTCATCCATCAGACCCTGGAGATGCCCCATCTGACCTGGAAGTGTCCAAGGTCAGGCTGGAAGAGGCTTGGAGCAACCTGGGATAGTGGAAGGTGTCCCTTCCCATGGCAGGGGGTGGAATGAGATGACCTTTAAGGTCCTTCCTAACCCAAACCATTCCATCATTCCACGGTGCCCAGAGCAGGAAGAACTTTTAGAAAACAAGCAGTGGCACTGAGTGACCAGTGAGTCCCTGGATCTGAGGGATGCTCCCCAAGGATGTCCTGGGGACACCCACATTCCACATGCCACTCACTAGTTTTCAGTTGTGGAACCATCAGAACTGCAGCTGCCTTTTAGACTTTTCAGACTGGTAATGAGCCCAGCACAGAAGATTAAAAGAGAAGGTGCTTTGAGCTGAGCACTGACATCCTGAGTGACCTCAGTGGCAGCTTCCAGAAAGGCTCCTGAGGAGTCACAAAATTCACTCCATCAGTGAGCTGAAAACATCACTCCTGAAAGAAACATCCTCATCTCCTTACAAGGGACCACAGCCCCTCCTCTTAGAGGAGTTTTCCTCTTTGCAGAGGTCACACTCTGGTGGCAGCTCTGCTCCTGATTCCGTGGGTAATCATGGATTGCCTCCAGAGCCTCGGCACATAACTGAGATCAGCCCGTTCCACTTTTGAAACAGGCTGTCAGTAAATGTCATATTTTATTTTGCTTCTGAAAGACAAATATGGCAACACACATTCTGCTAGCAGGCCAAAAGAATTATAACTGCATTTTGCTGAAAGCAATGTTGATTTGGATTTAGTCTAACACTGCTTGTAAAACTGAATTACACTGAATTTGTTCTAAACAGCTGCGACATTAAGATCTTTACACACTTTCTGCTGGCTGTAGTA
The DNA here is from genome assembly GCA_013400695.1 of Neodrepanis coruscans. NCBI lineage: Eukaryota > Metazoa > Chordata > Aves > Passeriformes > Philepittidae > Neodrepanis > Neodrepanis coruscans. Next base: position 47,621 of record VYZS01050777.1, read on the forward strand.
AAACTGCAATTGATGCTCAGGGGAAAGGCAGCACAGGGAGTGCTCAAAAGCACAGGGAGTTTCTACCCACTCTGTCCAAGCCTTAGGAGCCAGAGAAGTAAGTGAGAAGAGAGAATTCCTTGGAGAGTCTGGCTTCTAGATAGCTGTAGATGATCCAGTGCCAGGTCAGTCACAGAGACAGGGAACAGAACCTACACGGGTACCTGGAATCTCAGTGAGTCTCCAGCAAACAAATCCCAGAACAAAAACACAGCATTGAGTTTTGTAACACTTCCACTCCCCTGACACAGGAATTTGGTTTTAACAGCCCACAGGCTTCGGGCAGCAGACAAATTGCAGGCAAAAGGCCTGTCAGAGGCTGCAGAGCCAGTGGGCACCACTGCAGCAGTGCAGT
>VYZS01050783.1:1630-15083 GCA_013400695.1 Neodrepanis coruscans
ATTTCTTCAATTCTTAGTAAGAATTTTCATTCTTCCCTTTCCCCTTAAAAAGCCCAAACAAACACAAAAAGGAAGACCATTGGTGCTTGGGTAAGACACTGTTTATCTTATATGAGATTAAAAAAAACAAAAAGGATTTTAAGTAAGCCAGAGTATGTAAATTTGGATTATTCATTAATAATAACTACTCTAGAACCCTCCATGATTACTCTACTAAATAGAACAGAGCAGAATTTTTGTTCTCCCCTTAAAACTGCTTTTTAACTAAACAGATCTCATCTAAAAAATTATTGGAAAATAAATGGTAAATGGTTCAGCTAGTTCTAAACTCTTCCTCTTTAAAGTCACTGTTTTATCTGACTTCCGAATTTTCACTTCATTGGGTTTGTAATCTTCTTAAAACCTCCTTTTTTGATGAGAGCCACAAGTATTTCTACAGAAGTTTTTTTACGTAGGTAGTTCTACATACATTCATGCGGCTGATGTGACATCATCTGCACTGCTCAGGACAAAGGACTTTTCTTTATCAAAACATCGTGCTTTTCAATCGTCTTTTGCTAGGGTAAGACCTATATTATTTCTAAAAGCACCACTGAACATTTTGCATGAAGCCCAAGAAGTTTTAAAACAATGCAGATAACTTTATTCTGATCTTTGGGGGGAAATAAAAAACAAAAACAACAAAACAAACAAACAGAAAAGCTGTGAAAAATCATTAATGTTACCACAGGTATGGGAAATGATGCTAGAATAATTCCCTTTTTGCACAACGCTATTTCCCTGACTCCCTGCTCAGGCAGCTACGTGCCCACATAATGTGGTCCTTGCCCTCTTACTCTCCCCTTCTGACTGCCTGGGTCAGTCTTTACATAAAAGAACCCAAGTTCCACCTACAAAGCCGTCTCTCTGTCTTTATTTTCATGGCAGACACTTTTATATCAGAGTACTTTCATCACAGTGGCACCCATACCAGAGCTACAATACTGTAGTTAAGGGTCTGTTCTTTGGCATTTCTATTCTAAAGCACCATTGTATGAGGTTGCTCAGCAGCTAAAATTCCTTCCATGCTGAGACTTGGCATAGAAGTGCTTAGCTCAAAAGCAATTTAATTTTTTAAAAATTTTGTTTTTAACCCTTGGTTGTCCCTTTGAAAACTATAAAGGTGAAAAAAAAAAATGCTGGCTGTCTTTNAAAAAAATAGGTTTCAGGGTTTTGTTGTTTTTTTTGGTTTTTTTTTTATTTTTAGAAATATGCTAAAGATAGAAAGAATTAGGTATCAAATGTTGCCTGTTCTGAAAAATATTCAAGTTTCTGATGTTTTTCTTTTCCAGTTTTTCAGTATAAGCCCAAGAAATGTTTATACCTTTAAAGGCAGCTCTGTCTCTGGCTGGCAGAACAGTCAAATTCAAATACTGTGTTCTCTGTGAAGATGCAGTTCCACTGTAAGGATTACACCAGGTAGAAAAGTTGTTAACATGCATAAGACAAGAATCGAAGAGGTAATTCTTCCCAGAATCAGTGTGTTATCACTAACAAGCTGGTTCTTATAAGCTTCTTTTGGGAATCTTCAATCAATAACATCCCCCAAAATGTGTAGGCCAGTTACTGGTCGTTCAAAAAAAATCCAAACCCATTAGAGATAAAATCCAAAACTCACATATCTATGTTTTTGAAACCATACTCAGTCCCATTACCTTCCATTTTACTGGAAAATCAAACACAGAAATGTAATTGAAATAGCAGCAGAACTCCAACTCCAAATCAATTGTCTGCTGGAACGGTAAAGGAAACTTTTTTAAAATATCAGTCAGTTATGCTTTTCTTTTTGTGTAAATAACCTCTTTTTCAAGCTTAGTCGAGTGTAATGATCATCCCTCCTTTTTAACAAAACATACAAAATATCTGAAGCAATTAGACTACATTACTGTCTAATTACAACAAACGGTAATTTTCAAATCAGAGCTACTGTATTTTCTTTAGCTATACAATCACAAATTAGTAAGCTCTTAAATTAGTGGGCTTCTGCTGGAATCACTGGCAAGGTCTTTAAGTACAGTACAGGAGTGTGAACTCACTTCTGTAATACACCCAATTAGCAAATAATTCTGTTGCTCATTACCCAATTAAAGATTGTTTTTCCTTTTACACATTTTTACTCATTTGTGTGAATTTGGGTGTTTATGAATATGTATAGGCTATAGAATCAAAACAAGATGTACTTATTTATAGAGTATTATTTATGAATTATCAAACTGAAAAGCTCTTCACACAGTGGCTATTTATAAGGTTTTTAATTGTGTAGCAAATGCAGGTGGTGGATATGTAAAGATTAAAACCAGATGTCTTATTCTCTTGATCTCTAAATTGTCAGTTAGTGGCACTATTTTTTTTTTAACTTAGTCTGTTTAATCATTTGTTCTTTCAAAAGTATGTTCTGCATTTTGCTTTAATAATGGACACTATTTACTGCCTTACAAAATGTGAGGATTGACAAGAAATTTTAACAATTTAAAAGAGAGATAAGGAATATTTTGATTAGACATCTTAATTTTTCAAAGAAAAGTGAATAAATACATCCCAAAATGACAGGATAGAGCCACTGTGTAAACAGCTGAACACCTCCCCCCCCCCATCCATTTTTGTAAAGAAGTAATTACACTAAATGAGTCACTAAATTATTTGAAGTACAGAGAAAAATAGAGAAGCAACTCCTTATAAGAAATTTGCTATAATGTATGTTTTTATTCTCTGGGTATGATTCATGTGCATAACATTCTAATTTCAGTTTTAGTTTCAGCAACATTTCTATAAAATCATAGAAATTCCACAGAATTCATGGAACTAGATCCTGATTTAGTTTCTTTATAAATAAAGAAATTATACTTTTAAGGGTAAATTATTTTTAATAATTACTTACTAGTTATTTATCTTTCCATTCCAAATATCACACTTTTCTCTCGGAAATGTGTGAGCTCTTTTTTTCATGCTGTAGACATAGGAAATGTATACAAAAATGTGAAGATTCTCATCAATTGACAATGAGGAGGAATATTTGGGAATATGGATTGATTGTAAGACTATTTGAGACAGTAACTAGATATCTATTAAAAAAAAAAATTGTATCAATCTTTGCAAAGATGCCTACTGAAGTACCTGAACAATATTAGCAATTCCTCCTTTCAGATTCTGTGAGCAGTGGAAGTGCATACTCAGAATAGGATCATAAAGATAACCTGATGTATAAATCATTTACATTATTAGATGAGAATTTAAAAAATCTCAGCTTACACCATCTGACTTGAAAAGACCTGTAGCAATTAAATACCTGTTTTTTCTCCAAATACTATCTATTGCCCATGAAGATGCTTTTAATGCTGCATCCTCTATAGAAAACTACTATCTCAACTTCAGTTAAAAGATCACCAAAACAGTGTATGTGTTTTCAAAAATTTTCAATGTTTGGCGTACAATTCTGGATTGAAAAAAGAATGATTGAAAAAGCAACCCTTTCTTGGGTGACTTCTCTTATTTACTGCTTCTTTTCCAGTCAGGTGCAGGCTCACTCCTGCAACACCATCATACTTGTAGGCTGACCTACTCACAGTTGAAGTAAATATGTAAAGAATGGAACTAATTTAGTGCAAGAGCTGAAACTGATAGAACTTTACACATTCAACTTACAATGATCAACAGAAGAGTTTTTTTGTTTCCATTCTAAACATAGCAACTTAAGTTTTTCAGAGTTAAACTGTCTGCCATATCTATCTGCACTGTTCTTTTCCCCTCTGTGATATAAGGGGAAAAACATGTTATTACCATTTACCTCTAGCATGGATGTATCTCTGACTCTTCTATCTCCAATCACTATACAGAGACAGAAAAAAAAAAAAAAGTCATTTGCTAATGGATTTTGAAATCTAAGGAGTCCTTTTAAGGTGGGAAATGTAAATGAGAGTCATTACTTGAACTTCTCATAGTTCATGTACAATTTAACAGGCAACAACAGGGATATAAGTATGCCTGAATCTCCAGAGGGAGACGAAGGAGTGGATGGATAACACCACACTCCTGAAATCTCACTCCAGATCTAAAAGTGAGTCCTCTTGGGTAACGGTGTGTATTAGGTTGATAAAAGATGATAAAGTGTTTACACTACTTGAAGTACTTGTGTGAGAAAAGGTTGTACACCTGAAATTTGGGAGTGCTAGATTTCTAGGATGCAATTGTTTTCAGCATTTGCAGATACAGTTCTTACCTATTACAAGCTGCTTGACAGCAGCTGATAAAAATAAAATAATAAAAAAGTGCCTGAGATCAGCTCAGTTGGCTAAAGCATAGTGCTGATAGCATAGTGCTGCTAACACTAAGGTTGATCCCCATACAGGCCATTTTTTAAGAGTTGGACTCAATGATTCTTGTAGGTCCCTTCCATCTCAGAATAGTCTGTAAAACTGAAAGATGCAGAACATCTTTATAGCTAAGACAACCACCTAATATTTGGTAAGAAATCTCAGTGGAAAAGGAAAAAGTTGCAAATATATTTATGGAGATTCTCTAATTGTTTATGAATCAAGACAGCCCTGGAAAATAAAGTAGGATATTCTGTGTTTTTCTCTTATGTCGTCACAGCTAGTAAGTCTTTAGTGACTGAGCTTTGGAACATCAGAGGCAGAACAAGAGAAGCCTAACCAGAAAAGGCTAACTAAAAGTTTCAGCTTTAAGTTTAGGTGGATAACACATTAATTCAGAACAGAAAATCCATAAATCAGATACAGGACTAAAATGAAACCGACAGGACAGCTAGAAAGCCTAATTTGTGAATACAGTTCATTAAGTTATCATTCATTTTGTACTAAAATATTTCTGTTTCATGGTCACTTATTATCTGGACATTAAAGCAAACTAATTTGCCTTTTGCAAATGCTGGGTAATGCTGAGAAATCAGCCCAACTTTTTAGGTCCCTGAGTATAAATAGTAAAGGTTTTCTTTAGGTACCTCTGTTTTGTACATTTTTGCCTGACTTTAAATGTCACAAAGAAATAAGCATAATGTAACTGAGATGTTTTTGGCAATTCAAATCAGAGACTTGTGCAGCATCTCTCAGTATATTCTGTCAGTTGAACTTGCAAACTGCTGAGCTGTCCAGACCCTGTGTTTTTCAAAGATGCTTCTTATTGAATTTCTCTACTATGACTGGATGGTTTTGCAGGCATACATATTTTTTACATCTTTTTCTAGTTCTTTGTGAAAATAACTTCAAAATTATAATAAACGACAGTTTAATAGAAAGATGGCAGAAAGTACTAGCAAATAAACCAAAAGATATAAAGCAGATAATAGGTTTAAATTTCCTTCCACAGCAGTTCTGGGGTTTACTTATTACTAGTTTTTCATCTGTAAGGTTTATAAGGGTTGCCCTGTCCTTTGTATAAACTCATCTGAAGTAAAATTAACTATAATATTAGTCACTGGCAATTCAATTATTTTCATCTTATAGCTTTCAGGGTGGTGCCACAAAGGAAATAAAATTTACTTCAATTAGTCATCTTTCCTACCAGTTATTTGGGATTTTAAGATATTGTCACATAATAGTAGGGAAGAGGAACATTCATTCAAAGAAGTGAAGATTGTGATGTATAAAAGTGGAAGATCAAATTACAAAATTTGATCCATAACCAAATCATACTTTATGGAGCAAACTTTGTGCTTCATTTTCTGTGAAATATAGAGGGCTTGCTTTTTGTTGTTGGGTTGTTGGTTTTTTTTCACTTTAGCTGTGACACTTATTCTAGAAATATCTTTATATAGTGTAATTTCAGTAAGAAATTCAGGAAAAAAGCTGGCTTTTAAGCTGCTAAGGCCCAACAGTGAGTATGTCCAACCTTTTCAATGATTTTTTTTATTGAGCAAAGAGGCTGTCCCTCTCCCCAAGTCATTCCATATGCCCTGGAGCTCTGAGGGACATGGCAGAAAAGCAGGTGAAATTTTTGTTATGGTTTGAAGCTAAACCCATTGTTTGTTTCCTTTTTCCCCCCTCTGGCGCAGGTCGGCCTGGCCCAGTGTGGCAGCGGCAGTGGCGGCGGGCATGGCAGGCGGTGCGGCGGTCGCCAGCATGCGGGCGGTTCTGGCCGGGCGTGGTGGCGCGCACCTGTAGCCCCAGCTGCCGGGGAGGCTGGGCCCAGCACATCGCTTGAGCCCAGGAGGTTCTGGGCTGCAGGGCGCTGTGCTGGGCGGGCACTGAGGGCGCCTCCATAACCGGGATTCCCTGGGACACCATGTGACCTGGGGACCAGCGCACTTCCGGCCCATCCTGGCACTCCCGTGTGCACATGGGGCCCCTGGGAGCCATCTGCGCATGCTCATAGAGGGTCCCCTATAAAAAGGTGAGCAGGGACACCATCTTCCTCTTTCTCTACGGGACACAGCTGTGGCAACATCGCTCCTCGTCCCCACGCCGAGTCTGACCTCCGCATGTGGATGGATTAGCGACCCAGTGGCGGTGGCACGGATTAAAGACCACATCTTTCTATCAGCACGGTGTGGTATTCCTGGGGGTGGACTGTTTCGGGGTTGCATTTCTTGTGGTATTTCTGGGGGTGGACTGTTTCGGGGTCACATTTCTACGCACCTCCGCGCTGAGCCCTGCCCCCTGCGTGCTGGCTGACTAGAGATTTCAGCGGCTACAGCATGGATTAAAGACCATATCTTTCCATCAGCACGAGTATTCCTTCCCGGGAAAAAAAAAGGGGGTGGCTGTTCACGGTTTTCCTAATTGTCTGAGTGCCTTTTCAGGAGCCGAGCAGAGGCTCGGTGCTACCCTAGGGTCCTCAGGTCGGCCGCGGGATCCGAGAGAGCTGAGGTCGTGGTCCTTCTCTAATTATCCCAGCTTCTCTTCAGGAGCCCCAACAGAAAAACGGTGCTATCCTAGAGCTTTCCCATCCCGACGCGGGGTCTGGGAGAGCTTAATTTGTCTGTTTTTTTGCGCTTTATTGTCGTTTTTCTGTGTGTGTGAAATAAACCTTGTTACTTGTGTGTTTTCTTTTTTGGGTGTGTGTGGCTTGTCTCGGACATCTCTTGTCAGTACCACGCTTCCTAGTGGTAAAACCACAACAACTTTGCATATTTGGCAGTGCTGATGTAAACAGCTGTGATGAAACTATGGCTTAACAAATGATCATCCTGCTTTCTTATAGGTAGCAGAGTCATTTCATAATACAAATAGTTGTGATTTGACTTAGACATCCTTTGGGAGAAGTCAAAAGCCATGTCAGAAACAGTCATTCAAGCCAACATATGACTTTGCAGTGCTACAAATCTGATAAATGTAATCTTTCTGGAAGATTCAGGTAAAGCAATTATAACTGATGTATTAAATTTAAGTACAAATATTTCTTCTTAGGTTTGGTTGGGGGGGGTGGGTGTTTACCTTGCCCTATTGTCAGAGTCTCTTTTTCACTTCAGATGATTTTAAGGCAGTGGATCAACTAACATTACAATCATTGAGCAGCAGCAAGAATGATACTTCATTAGCCAACTCTAAATCATTTTCGATGAGAAGAATTGTCTAACAGTATCTAAGGTTTTCAGTTAATGTGAGTGAAAAGATAAGACTTAAATGATTGTTTCTTGACTCTTCAACAGAGGAAAGTCCCACTGGCATGATGTTAACTTTGAAGGTAAGGAGAATTAGATGAAACCCATCAGCCTACTGTTTTCATATTGTGGGTTTCAAGTTTTAGATGAAAGGTCCCTGTGACAGCCATGGGAATACTTCTATTTCATCAAGATTATTCTGCATCAGTGCTTATGAACATTGGAACCATAAGTCAGGTGTAAGACTGCTACTGTGTCAGTACTACAGCTACAGCAGCACAGAGGTTTTTTGAGGACAATAAATTAGGTTTTGCTAAACTCTATAATTCCCTTGCTGGACTATGACCAATTCCTATGCTTACTGTAAAGTGGACTGTGCCAACTCTGTAGACACAACTCATAGACAAAGGACAACAGACTGCAGTTTAGCATGACTGGTAGAAACTTGATCACCCTAATATACTCAGAGGATTCTCTCAGGCTGCCTTGTGTCTATTAACAATTATCTCTAAAAAGGTACTTATGGGGACAGGACTTTTTAAAAGGATAAATTGATGAATTATACATTATCTTAAGTTTAATTCCTGAAAAAAAATTATCCAAACCCATTATTTCTTACTACCTAGAAGACAACAAGGAAATAAGGAAGAACCACTAAACATTTGTTATAATCAAATGCCATCTGTTTTAGTTTTGAGACATTTAATGATCTTCTGTATGGTGTCATATATATTGACGTCACTAAGACTTCTAACATCTTGCATGACTAGTTGAAACTGCCACAAGATGAGAATTCAGATGGATAAAAGAAAGTTCTGAAGCTCATTATCAAGTTAAAAAGGGGTTCTAAATAAGATTTCATAAAGATCTGCACAGAAGCTGTTCAAGAATATTACTACTAGTGGTTTGATTGAACACTGATCCTGCTTACACAGGCTTCACCAGAGAGAGTGTAGGCATACTTGAGTATAGTGCTGGGACTCAGTATGAACATAAAATTGCAGAAATAATCGTTGAAAGGGATTCAACAAAGACAAATACAGAGTTGGACATGTAGAAATGATCAGCTGTCTCTCATAGGACTAGAAGAACCCTAAATTACCCTTATGCAGAAGAGGACATTTTTAGCAGATCAAGGCTGAATGTGACCTATGGATGCAGGACTGTTAAGGAAAAACAAATACTGTGCATAAATAGTGTAACTAGAAAAAAATCGAAGTGGACCTTTCAGACTGTAGTGCTGGCAAAGTACTTTTCCTATCTTGGACATAACAGGTTCAAAAAAGATTTTGACTAGCAGAGGGAAATCTAAAGTAGAGCAAAGAAGAGATTCAAAGATAGAGTCATGGCCTTGTTTGAATCTTTAAGTTGTCAGACGAACTGGAAAGAGGAAGAAAACAAATCATTCTCATGTCCACTGTGGGTGGAGCCCCTTAGAATCACAGAATCAGAGTTGAAAGGAGCTTTGACGTGTTCTTACAAGCAGCATCATCCCTTCTAAATATATTCAGTGAGTCATTAGTCTGAGTGGAAAATTATTGTTAAGACCCACTACTCTGACATTTAAAAACCTCTTTCTCAAGGAACCAGATCATAGAAAACTCAAAAGACTATAAATTTTTATACAGAATGAATATATTTTAAAGCCTGCTTTGTGAGAATTGTTACCATCTCTTGTTTTGATGATAACTTGTATGTAATGTCTGACACTTGGATATTAGCAGGCTAAGAATGTAGACCGAGTTTTCAAGAATCTTTTGAGAAAATAAATTTTCTCTTAAAAAAAGAAAAAAGGTGAATTTAAGTTTTCTTTATTCACCAGATGCCTAATACTTATTAGTATTTAAAATTTAGCAAATAGTAAAAAGTCTGAAATCTGAAAAGAAAGGTAAATATTACTTTATATAAATCCTTAAAAGAAAATATAACCACTTAGATTACTCCTGATAAAATTAGACCCAGATAGTTAACATTTCAAAACAGAGAACAAGATAAAAAAGTCCTTCAAGGGAGCTTATCAGGCAGGTGCAAATTATTTTTTTCATATTATCATTATTACCACTGTAGCCAGACACAATCTGATTTAATATTTGATCTACATTATGTGAAAGAGATATTACTTTATATGAGATTCTAAAAATTATGCTGTTAAGTTGCAGAAAAAAATGAACAGACAAATGAAAAACTGTGACTGAAGCAAATAAAGTCACTGTTGAGCAGACAAGAAAAAATGTTGTATTTCTGTATTTAAATTTCTTATACAAGAAAATGCATACTTTTTCTTCTAAACCAAGTTTTGCAAATAGGATGTACTTGGTCTGCCTTTGTGTTTAACCTCTCCGAGTTTTGCCTTCTTATAGAAAAGAAAATTAAGAATGTGTCCTTATCTAAATTTACTAACTGTATTAAAAAAAAAATCAAAACATGGTCTCTCTTCTGTAAAACTAATGAAAGACCCATACTGCTTCAGCGGCAACTCCCCATGACCATCTTACATCAAACACAAAAAACAGAGACACATCTTACATTAAAAAGACTGTTTTGGTATGGTAATGACTGTATGGTAATAAAAAATATTTCATGTTTTTAAAGATATTAAGTTTCTTTCAAATTTTATCATATATGTCTACAAATCTTAAAGTTTAATAGAATTTACAGCCTTCTGAGATTTTTCCCTTCCTCCTCAAACTTAGCTAGTTTATATCTGAGAGGGATAAATTCATCATTCTTGTCAGCTTCAACAGTAAGTTTTCATTAAAAAAGCAATCTGAGAAAATAAAAAAGAATGATAGTAAAATGTCAGGCGACAAAAATGTATATCGCAAAGTCTGCTTTATGCTCTTTTCAACCCTAGTAAGAAGTGATCTTGAATAGAGAGCTGTTCCAAGCTTTTTCTTGAAGATCTGAACCGCAGAGGAAGAGTCCCTTTAGGAAAAAAATTTTTAAACTTTATATATTTGACTCAACTGTTTTATCTGGAAAACTGGTAAGAGCACTTTGGTACATGAATTTAGAATTAAAACAGCATATTTAACTTAGTACACATACATTGGTGGAGGAGGATTTCTTAAATGGCTTTTCTTAAGCTCTCTTTAAGCTTTCGAAGCTTATAGGATTTTATAAAATAATTCACATTCCTACAGTTTTAATTGTGCTGTAAGTAACAGTTTTATGGAAGAGGAGTCTTTTGAAAAGACATTCAAATACTTAACATATCAAAAGTAGTTTGATAAAATTTCTTTTAAGGTTAACAAGCAGTAACTCACATAGTATCCTGATTAGAGAGAGATTCCAACAGACAGCATTTTTACTATTGAGGAAATGGTTTTGTATCACGTTCACATTTAAATTTCATTGGAACATTTCTTTGTATCTGTGTTATATCCAGCAATTTTTAACACACTGACTCAAATTTTATACTAAATTGGATTACTTGTCCAGAAAACACCCAGATCATGTAGTCCACCTTCCTGCCTGTCTCTGAATTAATTACGATTTTAACTATTAGATGATTTTTTAAGCAAAACATTTGAAGAGATGGAGAACTCGCAATACGCCTAGTAGTCTCTTCCAAAGGCTATTAATTTTTACTACTTAAAATTCTTAACATGTTTTTGGTTTAAATTTTTCAAGCTGCAACTTCTAGCATTTGGCTTGTGTTCCATTTTTGGGAGAAATATTGAAGAGCTTTTGTTAAAATATTTTTCAGTCACTTAAGAATTACTCTGATCAAATCTCTCCATAAGCTTTTCTTTGGTGCTCCACAGAGTAGTTGTCAGTTGATTATTCTAGAAGACAGTGCTAATCTTGAGCTTAATATAAAACAAGAGTCCACTGGAATCCTCTTTTCAACAGAATTTGTTCCAATATGCACTTTTTACTGTTTTTCTGGCTTGTCTTCCCAATTAGTCTCTCTTCACTTTCCCTCATTGACTAAACTATGTTCCAATCCCACTGGGATATATTCTTCAAAAACAACACACCTCGATGTGATGGTCATCTCCCACACAGAATAATGATAAAGCTCCTGTTGACTTCAACCAGCAGAAAGGAGGAAGTGACAAAACTTCCAAAAGACCTCAGTTTAATGAATTTCTTCTTGATACTTCATAATACATTTATTGAAATCTTACTTTAAAACATGGTGCCACCAAAGTATTGATATATTTCAGTATACAAAGCATTCATTGAGTTAATAGACTAGAAAGTAAAAATTTTATATATATCTCAATGTAATTAAAGTAGCAGCCTATAAATTTGTAAAAAGCACCTTATGATTTAAATTACTCTGTNTAAAAGTTGTATCTCTGGGAGATTGTGTAAGGCAAGGATTTTAGAATAGATTTTAAATTTGCTATTAATTCAAAACAGTTTTTCATAAGTTGTGTCAGTTATCCATAGTTCATGGTTATGCCTTTAAATGACTTTGTGCCTCCTCATTAACTAGAGAGATAATTATTCATCAGGTAGAATGGAAAAAAGACATTGTCCTTTCAATATTTTAATCTCATACTGGAAAAGAAGGCATTGGGTCACTGGAAATGCACCTTTCTTATGGAAACAAGTAAAAGATGAAAAACTTCTGCAGAGGCTACCACAATTCTAATTTCAGTTTCTCTGGAAGATGGTTGACCAGATCAAGGAACAGGAAAAAGTCGTGTTTTACCTGAAAAGTCAAACGGATTTTCCTGTGCTATGATTTACAATTCTTATGTGATTTTGCAGGACAAATATGCAGGGGATGTAGTGATAATGAGGAAAAATCTGTTATTTTGCTAATTGCTTTTCAAACAGATGTAGGCTGCCCTTAACCTCCTCTTAACCTGACCAAACAACCCCAGCTCTCCCATGGCCTCTTCATAGGTTCTGTGTTCCTGAACACCTAGTAGTATTCTGCTGGACACTCTTCAGTTTTTTAAATCCTGCTTGAACTAGGAGACTCAAATATAGATTCAAATGTGATGCCTTAATCTTTATTCAGCCCAATGATGATGTGTAGAAAAGTCAGGGAGCTAGGAAGCCCAAGTTGTGCCATGTAAATGACTTCTAAGAAGCTCAGGTGGGCTGTGACATGGGGACTAAATGTAAAATAAAATTTTACCTTTTGGAATATGTCTAAGCCTCTGGGCACATGGGATCAATAAGAAAGTAGAGGTGTCCAACACTTAACATACACATTTTACTCATTGCAGCAGTGGAACTCCTTGAAAGCTTTGCTATGCCCTATAAATGTTCCCTAGCCAAAGGTCCCCAAGGTATGCAGTATGAGTTTGGAGACTACTGATTATGTGTGGATTTTGATATGCAACCCACAATGTAAAAAAATACTTTTTCCAGAAATACTCCAGTGCATATAATTTGCATTTTTCAGAGGAGAGAAAACTATAAAAACAAACATTAACAGGAAAGAGGATTTTGTCATGTGACACGTGATCCAAGCCTTATAGAGGAGTTCTAAAAAATTGTAGTGTTTACTTAATGTTTTGAGGTCAACACGTTTTGTATCAGACTCCTTTTAAATTTCTTAGTCTCCTTAATATCAATTATGCATGCTTCCATTCTTTGCATCAAAGATAGTATCAGTCTGTTTTCTACTGTATTTCAAGGATATTTCTGTTCTGAAGTGTTACTTCATCTTTTACTGCAGATTACTTCAGCACTGTATTTAATAGATTTAGACATTCAAGTGAATATCCATATTTTAGATTACACAGTTGAATTGTTAACCCAAAGTTTTGTAAGATATGTTTAGTATTAGAAACTTTAACAATTTTTAACATATATTTTATTATTTCTGTGTCCTTGATGATTCTCTGTAAGTTACAGCATATTATTAACTCAGAGTCAGGAGAGTCGCCC
>VYZS01050787.1:8742-19293 GCA_013400695.1 Neodrepanis coruscans
GGAGGGGGGGAAAGGGGAGGGAAAGGGAGGGGATGTTCCAAATTAAATACACTGGTAATTTTTTTTTTTTCATTTCTTGTTTCTTTCTGCAGTTTTACGTGGTGAAATCTTTTTTATACAGCAGAAGATATTTAACAATGGTGTGAAGTCATCTCATTGAAAGGTAAAGAAACTTTCAGTAGCTGTGAATTATTATCAGCACTGAAAACTTCAGCTGATTCACATATAGAGGGATGGGCAAAAACAAGTCTTGTATGTGTCCTCTGGCTGACAGCCTTTCTTCTGGGAAAACTACAGAAACAGCTTTGCTTCGTTTTAGCAAATCTTCACACCTGCCTAAGAGCATTGGTTATTCTGTTCACAAGCAGGGTACTGGGGAAAAGAAGCAAGGGGGAAAAAAAAAAAAGGGAGATAAGGAAGGCAAAATGACCTGTAAGGCAATGGATGACTAAAATAACCTCAAACCCATGCCCAAGCTACCAAAAAGGTTTGAACAATCCAATGTTCCCCTTGGGTGGTCCTGCTGTTTGTGAGTGAGAAAATGAAGGGCCAATATATGACCAAAGATTATGTGTCCCTGCACCAGTGAAGGCTGCTTTGTCCAGAGTGCCAGGCTTTCCCAGAAACCCTGCTGTTGCCACTCAGCATCAGGAAAGGAACGGTGACTTTTGTCCAAAACAAAACTTGTACCTTGCCATTTCTGGTTTTGTGCTGACTTCTGCTTTGGCACAGAGCTACAGCAGCCTTGCAAATTCTTGAGTACCACTTGTGTCATGTCTTAAACGTAAAAGGCATCTTGTTTTCACTAGTCTGTCTGCAAGTTTTGTTTATTTTTCAAATATTTTCTCTTTAACAAGCCATAACAGAATCCAGTGCATATTATCTGCCTCAGACAACCGAAGACAAAGAATACCTGTATCCTAGCAAGACCCGAGAAGGCCTGCCTTGGGCAGAAGACAATTCCTGACAAGTAAAAGCCGTTAACAGATTTAGTCTCCCCTACGCTTGGCCTAAATCTGTCCTGCACACGCTAAAACAACTTCACAGCATAGAGCACTTAAGTTACTTATACAAAGCATTCCTGAGGCCTGGCATGCCAGCTCTGCATCCCCTGCAGCTGCACAGTGTGAGCAGTGAGGAGTCTGTGACCGCTCCAACGCATCGTGTTGCACAGAGCAGAGAGAGCTCCCTATGGAACCGATACACCTGCACCCCCCTGGTAGAGAACAGTGCCCGTGTGTTGAAACTGAAGAGTTCACTGATCAGCACACATGGCCCTCGCAATCGCTTATCTTCAGAGGCTTCATCTGTGCCTCCACAATGCCCGCCAAACCTAAAACGCCTCACGCCAGGGCCAAAAGTAGTGTAGCCCCGAGAGATGTTTGGCTTTGGGGCGGCTGGTCTCCAACACCAAACACTGCCCAGCCCTACTGGCTGTGCCAGAGACCGAGGTGTAGCCGCACACAGCCGCGGGTCACCATTGTGCTGCTGCGTGTAACCTCAGCGCAGCTCCTGTGGGGATGGATGTCTGCGGGCAGACGGGGCCGGAGACAGGCTGTAGGGAAGGGCTGAGGGCGGCAGCCACGTCGAGAGGGAGCCCCTCAACTTCAAGCACTGGGCCGGCTCTGCCCTCGGGTCCCCGCTGCATGTACCGCCCCCGGGCAAAGGGATACAGCCCGTGCCGCCCGGCGCCAGGCAGTGCCGGGGCAGCGGCTCAGTACCTCCGGGGCAGGTAGCGGGAGGAGCGGGGGGAGCAGAGCGCCCGGGCAGGCTCCAGCTCCCCGCCTCCGGCCCGCGCTGCCCGCCGTGCGGGGGTGGCGGCGGAGGGGGGTCCCCGACTGCTTCTATATAAGCAATGGCTCTGCTGGCAGAGCCAAGCGGCGCGGCGAGCACTCGGCGGCTGGGACCATGGCGACTGGCGGCGGCCAGCACCTGCCCGCCCTGCTGATCCTCCTCCTCCTCCTCGTCCTCCTCCGGCCGTGCGAGGCAAGTGCGGGGCGCCTGGCGAGGCCGGCGGCCGAGGGGAACAGGCGGCCTGTCCGGCCCCGTGACCCGGCCTCGGGGGCCGCTCTGTCCCCGCAGGTGAGCGGCCGAGTCCCGGCGTGTCCGCGCCCGTGCGGCGGGCGCTGCCCGGCCGAGCCGCCGCGCTGCGCCCCGGGAGTGCCCGCGGTGCTGGACGGCTGCTCCTGCTGCCTGGTGTGCGCTCGGCAGCGCGGCGAGCGCTGCTCCGCGATGCTGCCCTGCGACGAGAGCAGCGGCCTCTACTGCGACCGCGGCCCCGAGGACGGCGGAGCCGCCGGCATCTGCATGGGTAGGTTGCGGCGGAGGAGGGCGCCCCCCGCCTACGGCAGCTCCCGGGGGGCGGCGGAGAGACCCTGCCCGGGATGGACCGGCCGCGGAATCCGCTGGGCGTGTCGCTGTCCCGCTGTTCTCCCGCCTTCCCTCCGGCGGAGCGGCCGCTCCTCAGGACCGCCAGCGCCAGGGCGGGCGGGGGTTCTGGCTGTTGCTGGTGCTGCGGCAGGTGTTGGTGCGGCCGCCGAGGGGCTGGGAGGGCCGGGAGGTGTCCCACTGCCTCAGAGGAATGCCTCCCCTTTTCCCACTAGTGCTGGAGGGAGACAACTGCGTGTTTGATGGGATGATTTATCGAAACGGGGAGACGTTCCAGCCCAGCTGCAAGTACCAGTGCACCTGCCGGGACGGACAGATCGGCTGCCTGCCTCGCTGCAACCTGGACCTGCTGCTCCCCGGCCCCGACTGCCCCTTCCCCAGAAAAATCGAAGTCCCTGGAGAGTGCTGTGAAAAGTGGATCTGTGACCCTGATGATGAAGTGATTTTGGGAGGTTTTGCTATGGCTGGTGAGGAAACTAAAACTAACTATCACGGACATTGTGAGGAGGAGGTGATATCATGCTGAAAAGTATCCATGGGGTTGCCAAATCTGACACATTACTTTGCATCTTTTTTCTCATCTGTAGTGACTGGAGGTATCCCAGTGGTAATAAATAAAGGCAGGGCTCAACAGATAAAAGAGATTCAGAGGATGAATGCACATAGCAGTTTTTAAAGCTAGATAACTTAAATTAGTTCCCAATTCTTAAATTTCTGCTTACACGGAAATCTGGTACACAGTAGTTCTGTGAGCAGAATAAAACAGGGGCGAGCTCTTAATCCTCCAAATATTCCCACCAAAAAAAAAAAAAAAAAAAGCAGCTGCAGTCTTGCTAGTTGCTTTGCAAGAATGTTACATAATAAAAACTATTATAACAGCATAATCTACAGGAGATCTTTCCCCCCCCTAAATTCTGCATCTCCTGCAAGGGTCAGCATGGTTTCTAAGATGACATTAAATACCAGCATGTCTGTGCTAGAGCTCTCATCATCATTATTGGTGGCATTAAAAACGTTACGGAGTACTTGGAGAAGCGGTGGTTATAAACACAGTGAGTGCATCTGTAAAAAAAACCCCAATCTATTCCAAAGTCATAAAAATTCTGAGAATTCATAAAATGCTTCTGTAATTGAAAAGCCCTAGAGAGTATTTCCCCCCTGTTTTCTTACTGAATTCCCTCTCCATTCCCTTTCAATTAGACTATTAGTTGAACATGAATTTTCATAAGCTGCTTTTACTGAAGGTAGAGAGCACTGCATTCTCTTCCAGTCATTGCTCTTTGTGATCTTAAGCAGTTAAGTTATGCTGAAACTCAGNCTGCCCCTCCCCCCCCCCCTCGTCCTCCTCCGGCCGTGCGAGGCAAGTGCGGGGCGCCTGGCGAGGCCGGCGGCCGAGGGGAACAGGCGGCCTGTCCGGCCCCGTGACCCGGCCTCGGGGGCCGCTCTGTCCCCGCAGGTGAGCGGCCGAGTCCCGGCGTGTCCGCGCCCGTGCGGCGGGCGCTGCCCGGCCGAGCCGCCGCGNACATTGTGAGGAGGAGGTGATATCATGCTGAAAAGTATCCATGGGGTTGCCAAATCTGACACATTACTTTGCATCTTTTTTCTCATCTGTAGTGACTGGAGGTATCCCAGTGGTAATAAATAAAGGCAGGGCTCAACAGATAAAAGAGATTCAGAGGATGAATGCACATAGCAGTTTTTAAAGCTAGATAACTTAAATTAGTTCCCAATTCTTAAATTTCTGCTTACACGGAAATCTGGTACACAGTAGTTCTGTGAGCAGAATAAAACAGGGGCGAGCTCTTAATCCTCCAAATATTCCCACCAAAAAAAAAAAAAAAAAAGCAGCTGCAGTCTTGCTAGTTGCTTTGCAAGAATGTTACATAATAAAAACTATTATAACAGCATAATCTACAGGAGATCTTTCCACCCCCTAAATTCTGCATCTCCTGCAAGGGTCAGCATGGTTTCTAAGATGACATTAAATACCAGCATGTCTGTGCTAGAGCTCTCATCATTATTGGTGGCATTAAAAACGTTACGGAGTACTTGGAGAAGCGGTGGTTATAAACACAGTGAGTGCATCTGTAAAAAAAACCCCAATCTATTCCAAAGTCATAAAAATTCTGAGAATTCATAAAATGCTTCTGTAATTGAAAAGCCCTAGAGAGTATTTCCCCCCTGTTTTCTTACTGAATTCCCTCTCCATTCCCTTTCAATTAGACTATTAGTTGAACATGAATTTTCATAAGCTGCTTTTACTGAAGGTAGAGAGCACTGCATTCTCTTCCAGTCATTGCTCTTTGTGATCTTAAGCAGTTAAGTTATGCTGAAACTCAGCTAATCCATTTAAAAAACAAGTGAAGAATGATCCAGAGAGAAAAGCTCTAATAACTTTTTAATGTGCTATGAAGTGTCAGTTGTAACACACATAAGGTATAAACAAAAAGTCTAATACCCTTCTGCTAGTTTAATTTGTCTGACAGTGACAGGCTAATCTGTAAATTTCCTATAGATGAATTATCTGCATTTTTTCTAGAAATGGCCAAACATCTTGGGAGACCACCTTTTTGGATCTTTACCATAAAAAGGCAGAAAGGCCATTGTAGAGGAGTTTAACAGCAAGAGCTATGACTGGTGGCTCAGTTATGTTGTCTCTTTCCGGTTGCTCCTGTGCTAATCAATGAATAAAACTGTGCAGTTAGCAATATTAGAATAGTACAGCTTAACACTGCCACAAGGTCAGTTGACTATATCTTTAAGTAGCTGTGATAGCTCCTGGAAATTGCTTCCTCTTCCCACCATCATCCTGTCAATAATAGACAGAATTAGTCTATCCTGTCAATAATTGATTGGGTGACTTCATGACTATCAGAGGAAAGGACTTCCATGCCATTTATTAGTTTAGATAAATCATTCAGCCTCGCTTAAATTACACCTAATGTAAGTATTTTTATGATTTAGCTTTCGAACAGATTTGTGATATATTTCCATTGAAAAGAGTGAGGAATGAGAAGTTTTTAGACTTCTAACCTGGTTTAAAAATTGACTCTTCCAGCTGTGAACTTGAGTGAACTGAATCTAAATACTTTGTTGGTTACACTGATATGCACCTTTCTGTTATTTTTAGATGTGGGAAGTCACCATCCCGTTGGATTTCTAAAAAGGCAGCTTCTAAAATTCCTAAAACCTGTCCAAATGATGGGGTTTGAATCTCTTTTTTGCTTCACGTGTTCCTTCCCAGATGTGGTAGAGCTCAGTTAATAGTAGGTTTTCATGAGTTTTTCTTGTAGTAAAGTTCTGTGGGGTTTTGTCTCCAGCCTACAGACAAGAGGCCACACTCGGGATTGATGCATTGGATTCAAGTGCCAATTGCATTGAACAGACAACAGAATGGAGTGCTTGTTCCAAAAGCTGTGGAATGGGCTTTTCCACCCGTGTTACCAACAGAAATGAACAGTGTGAGATGGTGAAACAGACACGGCTTTGCATGATAAGACCTTGTGAAAATGAAGAGTCATCTGATAAGGTAGGCTGCTGAGAATAACAAGGCAGCAAGCAGGGTCGCTTCAGCACTAATTCCAAGGTTGCAATATTATGGTCAAGAATACTCCAGATGCAACTGTATGTGTAAATACACCTTTTAGCACATGTGCAGCAAGCCCAGTGTTTTTGGTAAGCTTTAGGCTTGCCATGTATGCTCAGTAGCTTTGTACTGCACTTCCAGCAGGTCAAGGGAGGGGATTCTGCCCCTCTACTCCACTCTGCTGAGACCCCACCTGGAGTCCTTTGTCCAGTTGTAGGGCCCTCAGCACAGGAAAAATATAGACCCATTGGAAGGAGTCCAGAGAAGAGCCACAAAGATGGTCAGAGGTCTGGAGCACCGCTCCTGTGAGGAAAGGCTGAGAGAGTTGGGATTGTTCAATGTGGAAGAGAGAAGCTCCAAGGAGACCCTACGGTACCTTCTAGTACTTAAAGGGGGCCTACAAGGGAGATGGGAACAGACTATTTAGTGGGGCCTGTTGTGATATGAAAAAGGGTAATGTTTTTAAAATAAAAGATTAGATTAAAGGACTAGATATGAAAAATCTTGTACAAGAAGGGTGGCGAGGCACCTGGAACAGGTTGCCCAGGGAGGTTGTAGATGCCATTCCACATTCCTGGAAACATTCAAGGTCAGGCTGGACAGGACTCCGAGCAATATAATCTAGTGAAAGGTGTCCCTGCATGCTTAAGAGGGGTTGGACTAGATGACCTTTAAAGGTCATTTTCAACTCAAACTGTTCTATGATTTTATGATAATTTGAGCCATCCCAAATAGATCGCATATGTTGCACGTGCCAGTTATTTTGACAGCTCACACAGTCTAACTTCTCCCACAAATGCAGTTGTACTACCTGTACGTATAATTCAGAGTTGATTCAGTTACACAGAGTGGATATGTCAGATTTCTAGACTGTTGAGAATCTGGAACTGCAAAGAAATGCGTGTGAGATCCTGCAAAATCTGCTTGGGTAAATTAAACTTTGTCTTAATCCTTATGATGCTTTTTTTCCAAAAGCAAACTCAACACTGACATTTCAGATGAAAAAAAAAAAATAAAGTGTGTCTAAGGGAGCTTACATTTTTGCTGATTCAACTACACTATACAAGTATTCCTGTCAGGGAGAATAACATGTAAGGTAAGGAGATTGTCACTTTGTGTAAGTTCTGAGTGTTGAAAAGCATTTCTAAGGCCTTTCCTGAACAGTCTCTGCAGTTTTAAATAGTTATTTTGTAAAGGATATGAAACATGTGGAAGAAGTTGGGGAGATTAACAAGAATTATCAGAGGTCTAGGAGACAATTTCATGTAGGGAAAAACTGATGGAACTGAACTTCTGAATGCAAAAGAGAAGAGATTAGTTCTCATAACTGTGTTCAGATATTGCAGCCTATGTTGAGTCCATGGGGGATACAGCAAGAAATGGTGACTTTAGACAGCATAAAAATGAAGACGTGAGTGAAAACCTTCCAAGCAGTAAGAATAGTGAACTGTTAGAGTTGTCTAGGGCAGATGTGGAGTGTCTGTCACTGAAGACTTCCAAGGACAGGTTAGACAATTATCTGCTAAGAATAACATGGAAAAAACTGGTTCTACCTTGGGTCACAGGAATGAGGTATGACTTATGCAATTCATTTTACCCCTCTTTTCCCCTGAATCTGGTCCTGTAACTTGCTTGTTTAGCTTCCTGATCCTGTGATGGAACTACACTAGCCTGAGAAGTTTTCCAGTAGAGTGTAGTTTCATAATGAGTCTTGACTTAGTTTGTCTCAGATAAGAAGAATGGGCTTTAATTATTTGTCGTTCATGACTGGCTCAGTAAAACACGGTTGTCAAAGGGCAGATCTTGTGGTGTTACCTGTAAGTGACTACTGAAGCAGCTGCAGACTCTTCTTGCTGTTGAATGGGTAAAGACAACAACTCTTAAGTTTTCAGAGTAGACCTGTATCTTTGCATGTCAATTTTTAGTTGCTGTTTTATGCAGTGGTATATTTAATGTCTCTTCATATTTCTCTTAGAAAGGGAAGAAATGTGTCCGCACAAAGAAGTCTGTGAAGGCTGTTCGCTTTGAATACAAGAACTGCACGAGTGTGCAGACATACAAACCGCGTTACTGTGGCCTCTGCAGTGATGGGCGCTGCTGTACCCCACACAACACCAAAACAATTCAAGTTGAGTTCCGCTGTCCTCGGGGCAAAGTCCTGAAGAAGCCGATGATGTTGATCAACACCTGTGTCTGTCATAGCAACTGTCCTCAGAATAACATTGTTTTCTTCCAGCCATCACATCTGTCCTCTAGTGAAGCAAAAATATGAAAAATATGAAATTAGAAAAAAATATGAATTAGATAGCACAAAAGGTATAAATATATAAAACTTGACCCACAGTCAAGTGAATGTAACAGTTGCCTATATCAAATATCTAAAATGTTTTCAAAACAGTCTTTCAAACTAGGTGCTTTCTTTTTTCCCATAGTTTATTAAATACCTCATTTTACATTTTCCCCCTCCAAATGTCTTTTTTTTACTTGAAAGAAATTTTGTACCTTGGACAGAGCCTTCTTTTTTAATTGATTATGGCATAAAGATTGCAAGGTGAACAGCTAGACTTTCTCCTTGAGTTAAGGGGATCATGCCACAAGTTTCAGTAGCTGTAGAATTTGGCTCTTTAAAAGTAAAAGTATTCTTGGGGAATACATGATATGTATCACATAAACTTCCATGTTCTCAACTTCACTCTGCATAATGCATATAAACACTTAAGCAGTGTTCTTTTGCCTTTTTAATGAAACTTGTTTTTTGATGACAGTAAAAATCTTACTGATGGAAATGTTGCATTCTTATGGCTTATAACATAACTTCTGTCAACACCTCTGAGTTTCTCTGAGGATTAAGTTTGCATGTAGCCCCTGAAATGACATAGCTAAGGTCTCTTATCCTGAAGCACAACAGGTTGATAGCTGGCAGCAATTGAATTTCTCTTTGGAAACTTCACTAGCAGTCTAACAAAATCAACTAAAGTCAATGTCTTATAAGAATTTGATTCTAATCAATGTGTGTCTGTAGATATAACTCTTTGGATGCAAAAATAATATATCTGTAAATTCCTTTAAAATACTAACTTGTATTATATGGTGCTTCATTTCTTAGAAAGTTGTGTATGTAAATAGAAACTGTACATACTGTAATATAACTTTACTAAGTAAATAAACTTTATGTGATTCAAAATATTTTTCCTAAAATGTTTTTTCTTGAACTACCAACTTTCAGCAGCTAATACACAGTGGGAAGAAAAATGGTCTGTGGACTTCTAAAAACAGAAGGTACTATCTTGTGATAGCCTTAGTGTATCTCATCTTATTCACTTCCCTGAAAGGTATGCATGTCCTGCTGCAGGGAAGGATGAATAATTTGTGAGGCACACATTACAAAGGAAGGTTCTCTCAGACTAAGCTAGCCTGGAAAATAGAATGATGTAAATAAAGTTAGTGTGCCCTGAAACAGTGGTGGGGATGAAGAATAATTAGATAATTTGGAGTTTGGTTTTGGGTCTGAGTACTGCTGAAGTGTTTAACTACATCTTGCAGTGTTTCAGCCTCACAAATTCAGTCTGTGGTGATGTTCGTGCTAGACACTGTATGGCAATATCCCCAAGGAATATGGAGCCTGAGGGTCACAGTTTCATGTATATTAAATCATATATGTAGCAGGATTGTGCTAATAGGGCATAAGTATAATTGTGCAGACATTCAGCTGCCTCAGCTGTGGGACCAGCTTTAGCTCTGTGTCTGTCTGTCGCAGTGATACCAGAGCTGTACTTACGCCACAACAGTTCTACAACCATGTGGTAGGAAACCATTCTGTCTTGAGAAAAAAAGGCAGAAGGCCAATCTCAGCATAGTTGGCCTAATGTCTTCCTCCTCTGGAGGAGCTATCAATCTTCAATTTGGCAATTCCTGAGACACAGGGTGGCATTCAGCTGGGGGATAAGACTCCTAGGTTTAGCATCTACATGAGATACATGCTCATTTTAGCCAGTGAAGACTAAAGTAAAGGTAACTGTGAGCAAACATCAACAGCTGATATTTTTTTAATAACTTTTAAGTCATCCTTGAAATTATGAGGCCCTGGTGCTAAAACCTGTGTTGGTTCAGTTAAGTTTAGATAGATTAGGTTCTCACCTGGGCTCTTGCATGGCTTTCTCCACTGTGGTGGTTTTACCACAAATTCAGTGATTTTGGAGCAGAGACTCTGAGAGAAGTCACAAACACACCCCAAAAATGAAGAAAACACACAAATATCACAGTTTATTTTGCGCAAACACCAAAACCCAACAAATAAAGTGCAAAACAGACAAACAAATTAAATTTTTCCAGGGCCCGCGTTTGAGGTGAGGACGCTCTGGAGATAGTGCTTGTCTCTCTCTCCGTCTGAGCCCAGCTGAGAGACTCCGGGGTAGTTAGAAGGGAGCACGTGGTCTCAAGATCCCCTTAGCCATGAGCCTCTGCCCGGTTTTGACAGAGGAAACAACTCAAGAAGATTACAAAAACCGCGCACCCTCTCCCTCCCTCCTTTTAGCCCAAAGAGAGATTTAGTGCTGAAAAAGGGGAAGATGTGGTCT
>VYZS01050793.1:0-13507 GCA_013400695.1 Neodrepanis coruscans
GGCTGGGGGTGAAACAAGATGAGCTTCCAAGTCTCTTCTCACCCAACCCATTCTGGGATTTGCAGATCTCCCACAGCCTCAGGCAGGTGTGAGCAGTGTGTAACCCAACAAGGGCCAATTCTTCTCCAAAAATAATTCCCACATTGTTAATATTGGCCCATATTGGTTTGGCTTTGCCACCTCTGCTTGAAAATGGTGCCACAAGACCCTTTTGTGTCACCAGCTTAACAGGCACCCCCAGGCTCTGGTTTGTCTCTTTGTTCAGATATGTCCCCAGGACTTTGCCCCTCCATCTGTCTCTTCTGATGGTCCCCAAAAAATTACACACAGCTTTGGAAAGCCCAGAGAGTCAACCTCCAAATTCAGATTTGCAGCAAAACATCCATGTTTGTGTGTGGTGTCAGAGGAAGATAAGTGTCTGTACAGTTAAGAAACATCTGTTGCTGGCACCCTGCCCCAACCAGTCTCCACAAAGGAGCAAGGCAGGTAACCTGCTTTCATCAGACCCTGGGATCCCTCTCCAATCACCCCAAGACAAGAATCCAAGCATTTTTATGAGGCTCCAGGAATGCCTCTTGGTTTGGGGCCAAAACATGGGATGAAGTTGTTGTAAGACATATAATGCTCTGGGGAGAGGACAAGGTGTTTCCACCAACAACACCTGGCAGGAGGGACTGAAAACAATGCTGAAATCAGGCCAATCTGCAGATTTTCTGGGGTTGATAACCATGCAGAGGGAGGACAGGTGTGGCCAGGCTTTCAAAATCGCCCAGGGCCAGTGTTTGAGGAACTTGGCAGCAAGTGGCAGGGCCAGATTTCCTGAGGAGGGCAGCATCCAAGATGTGGAGCTGGCAGCAAACCCCATCCCTTGATACCTGGCTGAGGAATACATACCTTGGGGGTGGCACTGAAGTTTCCTCATTGCACCAAACACCTCTGAGGAGACCTCAGCCCCTTCTGCAGACCCCTGGGCACAGCCTGGCAGTGCCAATGACCTGTTCTACACCCATTCTGAGGTGAGTGAGGAGCCTTTTTGAATTATCTTTGAGTCAGCTTGTGGCTTGAGAGCAACTGCTGTCCTTTCTCAAAAAATACTTGTGCTATTCCTTTGTCTTTCTTCACCTCTTCTCTTTTTATTCTTGATTTTTTATGTCGTTTGCTTTTATTTCCAGAGGGTTATGATTTGTAATTGTGATTTCCTAATTGTATTATTGTGTGGAGAACTGACAACCTGCTCTGTCTGTCCTGCTGTCCCTACCCAGGGAGCCAAAATCTTTGAGCCAGAGCAGGATCCTCCATCTGAAGAGGTGCCTCCAAACCATCTCTGTGTCCAGCCTTGGGAAAGGTGGGAGTTGGACCTCAGCTCTTGCCATGGCTCATATTGGGCTCAACCAAACCCAGACACCCATAAATTCTGGGAAAGTCTGGTTCTGAACTCTGTGTGGCTTGGACTCCTCTTTAATTACAGGTCACTGCTAAAGCTGGTTGGAAAATGTTAAATATATTCTTTGCAAAAAAAAAAATGGTTGTTCCGTTCAAATTTTTTCACAGATTCTGTTCCTTGATTATTGTCTCTTTTTATTGAGGTCTCCCATACATTCAGTTGTCACTTTTTCCACTCAGCTTCCCTTTTTTTTTTTTTTTTTTCCAGTAGAGGAACAGATTAAGTGACAGAGAATCCAAAGCCTTGGAAAATTCCGACCAAAACAAAGGAGAGCTTTAGCCAAGAGCCATTTTTGTCAATGGAGTGCTCTGGGAAAAGCCAAATTGAAAGCAGCCCTGGACACAAAGCTCAAGTGGCTGCCACTGCATCCACAAAGTGCTGTGGGAAGAAATTCCCCCTGCTGCTCCCTAGTCCTGAACTCAGGGCTGGGAAATCCCACTGTGGAGCTGGAGGGGCTACAGGCACCCCTGGAGGGATTTAAAAGTGTGGATGTGGCATTTTGGGACATTTGCTTAGTGGTGGCATTGGTAGTGCTTGGGAACAGTTGGACTCAATGATCTTGGGGGGCTTTTCCAGCCTTAGTGATTGTGTTCTCCTGGGTGGAATGTCCTCTTCTTCTTTGTGTCCAGGGCTGGAGAGAGTCCCAGGCACTGCAAACCCAGTGTGGAGGTGCTGCTGTGCTCAGGAGGATGATCCAAGGCAGATGTTCCTGGGGAGTGAAGGGTGTGGAAGGAGAATTTTCCACGTCAGTGGAAAGAAGAAAAAAATAAAATTATCAAAAGAAAGCCAAGTGTCTTAAGCAATGGTGCTTCCTGCAGAGCCAAACAACAGTGAGGACAACCACCTCTGGGAATTGATGATGTAGAAATGCTCTCCTAGCAGAGCAGGAAGCAGGAGGAAGCAAGTCAGCAAGAAAGGCCAATGTTTCTGAGCAGCCTGACCCGGGTCCCATTGAAGGCTGGATTTTATTATTAGAATCCTTAGGATTTGTATTGTGGCAGCATCAAGTGGCCCCCAACTGGAAGAGAGCCTCATTGTATGAGGTACTAAACAAACATGGACTAGGAGACACTCCCTTCCCCGTGGGATTTGCTGGCAGAGGAGACACACAGAGGACCACAGAGGGCAGGAAATAGTCATTTACTGGCATTTATTGTGAGTAAAGCAGCACTTCTGTGCTAATGACTGTCTCTCATACCATTATTCCCATCTAGGGCCTGATCCAAAACCTGGGGGTGTCATTGAGCACAGCACAGTTTTTTNTCACCCTCAGCTTCAAAGGTAAGGCCCAAAACCTCACAGTGGGTCACAGCAGGGAGATTCCCTGATTCCCTGCTTGCCCATATTCCATCTGGACTGACACTTCTGAAGACTGTACATACAAAAATCTCTGCACAACCCAGCTGAAAAAAAAAATAAATCTAATGCTCCCACTCTGCTCCCTCTGTGGGAGTTTTGCCATTTACCACAGGCAGAATCAAGGCTGTTCCTGATGGAGGTGGAAAAGAGCTGCTCAAATCTCAAGGAGAAGAAGCCCAGTGAGCCCCAGCCTGTGTCACTGTGCTGCTGACCCAGAAGCTGTGGGTCATTTGTCTCCTTGCTGTGTCTGGAACAGGGCCAGGGCTCTACCTGCTGCTGTCCCAGGAAAGGTGACACCACTGCAGGCAAACACAGCAGCCTCTGCCCAGCTCTGAGAACAGGAAACTCCCTAGACAATTGTTCACTGAGGTGTAGGCAGGGAACCCTTTGTGGGCAGAGACTGAGAAGCAAGAAATCTTTCCCAGCCCGAAGTGACCCCGACCCTTTTCGTTGTGCACCTTCTCTCTGAGGTGAATGATGCTGCTTTTTCACAGTAAGACCTGTTTTGGCACTCAGGTGTCAAAGCCAAGCACTCACCAGCCAAGTTCTCAGAAGGGAGGAAGTGCCACTAAGAAAGGAGGGTGGTCACTGAGCCTGAATGTGCCCTTGTGTTACAGGATTATCTTCTGCTCTGTGACTCTGCATCATTTTCCTCGTGGGGCTCCTGCCTCTTGCCATGTGCAAACTTGTTTAGTGAACCATTATTCAGCCTCTTGTTCCTCCTTGTTGTGCAATGTGTGGCCCCGTGCCTTATTTACTGCTCACTCTTCCAATCCTGTTACAAAGGCAGAGTTATTCATTTCCTTGCAGGCTCTCTTAGGGCACTGGTGACAAACATTAGCAAATTTGGTTTCTCATCCTTCCCCTGTGAGATGTGGGGGTGGTGTTTGCTGGGTTTGCAGGTGACATTTGAGGCAGGGAGAAATCAAGTGCAGGAGTATTCACCCATCCTGGTTTTTGGATATGATGTAGCTGAAATCATGGTCCCATCATGCAGCTTCTCAAAGCCTTGGCTGTTTTCAGATCCAGTTGGGGGCTCAGTGAATG
The DNA here is from genome assembly GCA_013400695.1 of Neodrepanis coruscans. Taxonomy (NCBI): domain Eukaryota; kingdom Metazoa; phylum Chordata; class Aves; order Passeriformes; family Philepittidae; genus Neodrepanis; species Neodrepanis coruscans. Next base: position 3,851 of record VYZS01050793.1, read on the forward strand.
CAAAATGTGTATTTAGTGATGATCTGGGAATCTTTTATTGCCTCAAAAATTCTGTGGTAGAGGCAAGAGTTTTACAGACAATTTTCCAGCTGCATTAACTGGTTCTCTCTTTAATTTCCTCTTTAATTCACTTCATGCTTCCCATCTCCTGCAACAAATGGAGCAGGGGCCATCAGGTTACAGCCTCCATCACCTTGCAGCCCTAATTCACCCCTTAACAGGCTCTTGCCTGATAGAAACTGAGGGGAAAACAAGGACATGGCAATAAAATCTGGGATAAATGATTCTGTGGAGGCCACAGTAAGTTGACACAGACAGATCATCAGGTCTGTGCCTTCTCTGGTTCCTTCCAGGATGATTTCACTCAATTTAATTTAAATTAGAGTAAATAAAACCTCAAGGCAAACCAGAGCATGGCAGGCCATGAAATTTTAACTGGAGTGATGAAAGTTTGGCAAAGATTTCAGTGAGCCTTGGCTTGGAGGCAGAGCTGCAGCACCAACGGTGTGAGAGCCACGTTTTACTCAGGGAGCCTGTGCTGACCTCATGGTGTTTTGCAAGTGAAGAAAGTGAGATGAGACAGTGATATTAAAGGTATTAAATCATTAAAGATTGCAGAAGTGGTTCAAAGAGTTTGCAGGCTCTTGTGCTGCCAGGTGGAGATGCTGGGGATAGGGCTGAGCACTGTGCCTGGAGCTCTGGTCTCTGCAGGGGCTGTGCCAAAATTCCCCAAAAGAAAGCTGGACAAAGGCTTTGTAGCTCTTTCCTTACGGTGGATTTCTGGGGGTGAAGTGGTTTAGAACAAAAATGGAATCATTTCCAGGTATCTTTTAAAAATAAACAGGCTTTAAAGGGGAAAGCTCTGCTTTGGCAAAAGAAGGGCTGACCTGAGCCAGGGGCTTGTGTGATGTGATCACTGGAGTGAGGGGTTAGGAGGGGAAGTGTGGAACAAATTCTGCCTCAAAAAAGGCAACAGGAGTCAGGGAAGAGGGTGCATTTCACAGGGTGGATGGACCATGGCAAGGGGAGCATTGCCTAAAGCAATTCTCTCTTTCTGGTGGCAGGTACTGGTCATGGAAGTCCTGAAGATTCCAAAAACTGGAATAAATCCTTCAAGGTTATCCTGTGCTTTCTGGATGAACCTCTGGGTTCAGCTTTGCATCAGCACAACTCCTCTGTGCTTTGAGACAGGTAGGATTCATATCCAGCAGTTCCTTGGAATTAATTGCTGGGCAATCAGGAAATTTGCCCATCAGATCTACATTGCTCATAAACTTTTCCTCTGCAAAGTCTCCTGTTTAGAGAACAGAGTAACAACCCCCCCTGACTGTAATATATTTAAACATCATGATGAAAATCCTCTCTGGGGAATCTGACAACACACTATTCTACCAACATTATAATGGATGGCTTTTCTTCTTTTAAATGCCTTGCCATTAAAGTTTAACGAGCAATACTTACTTTCCTGCTAAACTTATTTTTCTCCTTGACAGATTGGATACTTAGTTTGGATTTGTTAACAGAGCTAGTCATAAAAATGTCTGCTGCAAGAAACTGATGGGTGCTGTCCTTAGGAAATCAGGCTTTGATGCCTTGTTTGATTTCTGTGGCAAAGTAAGTTCGTATTTTCTTTTTTTTTTTTTTGGAAGGAATGAAAAAGAGGGGCAATACTGAACAAGCTGATGAGTTCATACCCCTTTTTGTCTGCCTGGAATTTCAGTTTATATCAAGTTTAACAGGTTGTGCAGCTCAAAAATGTCCTCACTCAGGACTGCACCTCTTAGCAATGGGGGAGTAATCAGTGGGATTTCTGATTTAGCTTAAGATGTTTGCAGGACTTTCCCATTTCCTTTACTTTACTTTAAAAATATGTACAAAATACAAGCAGAAATGAAATTGCAATGAGGGGTCACATCTTTACATTGGGGTTATTTATGGCATCACACTTATTAACCAAGTGCCTTGTTATAATTCTTCCAGTTCTTATGGTTTTACTTTGAATCTCCCAATATTAACATTTCTCTTAACTTTTCAGTTTCCTTCCATAAATGATTTCTGCCCTTAAATTTGGAAAGGGAAGGCTCACCTTGGAAATTCTCATGCTTTGACACATCTATACATTTCTTTGGAACCATAAACCAGAAGAAACTGCAAAGAAGGAAGGATGAGCCTGACTCATGAGTTTTTGTACATTCAATTTGTCCTTCCTCTGAGAGGCTCTCTCAGAACAGCCCCTGTGATCTTGACAAGCCTTGGTGCTTCAAGAACAAACACTGGAGACACAAAACTCCTTGACCCCCTCAGTGCTGCAGTGCCTGGTGGCTGAAACTGTTGGTGAGAGTGACAGCAGAGAAACAAAGGCAGCAATTCAAAGAAATACTCACAGGGGGGGAAAAAAATGCTGAGCAAGGACATTCTGAATTTCTTTAACATCATTCCCTTACAACAGCTGCTGTCCTTCCCCTCTGCTCCAAAGCTGAGCTGCAGCACCTTCTGATGAGCCTCTCCTTTGCTCAGACAAGGGCCAACAGGCAGCACTTGGTGTTTGGAGTCACTAAAACCCACTGGTACAGAAGAAAGCAGACCACAAATAGATGGTAGGAACCCCTACAACATCCCAGCAAAGAGTTCCTAATTTACTGCCGTGCCAGGAGATGATTCACCCCAGTGTTCCTGTTGCATAATCCTGCCCACAGCTCAGGAGAGCGAAACTACAAAAACCAAAGGTCTCGCTGGGCTTTCGGTGACATTTCTGATTAGACTCAACTTTCAGTCAGGAAACTGTGAGTTTTTCTGTGATGACAAAGGAGAGGGAACTGATCTAGTAGTAAGGTGTTGTTTCAGAAGTGATAAACTCCTGAGTGTAGCACACTGTCATCTCCTGTGGCCAGGGGTAAACCCCGAGCCAGACCACAGCTCATTTGCCCTTCCTGACTTTCAGACAGGTCTGTGCTGGTGACATTCTGACCCTTCCAGAGCTGTCAAACCCCTCCAGATAAGCCATGCCAGTGTCCCTCCAGGCTTGCTCAGCACTTGGAGCTCCCCAGACCTTGAAGTGGCAGCAGGAGATGTGGAATTCCTGCTTTGCTCTGACAGGGTGGATCCAACCTTTTCCAAAAAGCACCAGGTTTGCTGCTCAGAGAGCCCTGGGCACACTGGCACTGCTGCCAAAATGGGCATTACCCCAGGGAAATTCCAGCCAGGCAGCACAGAGAAGGGAGTCAGAAAGGAGCAGGCAGGAGCAGAGCCTCTGAGAGCTGTCACAGACATACAACAAGTTATTTTAGGGACCCAATCTACTATTTTTCACTTCTTAAAATCAAATCAAGCGAGTGAGTGGATGCTGCACACCAAAGGAATGTCAGGCTGAGGGCTGCATTCCTCTTGGGCTGTGTTATCATTGCTCAGTGCCTGGTGCCAGGCATTTTTCTGGGCTGATTTGGTGACTATTCTGGCAGAGGAGCCTGTGTGAGCAGCACAGGAGTTCTCCACACCTCAGCAACTCTCTGCTCTCTGTTACACCAGAGTGAACCAGCTTAGTTCCTCCTTCAGGGCAGCATTACCACAGGCAATGTCATTTCTTCCCCTCTCTGTGTTGAGAGTAGAAAAAAATTTCCTTTATTCACCAAGAAAAAAAGAAAAAGCCAAATGTTCTGAGGGTTCTGAGGGTTCTGAGAGTAGCTGTGTTTTTCAAGTGGTTTTCTGTGGGATTTCCAGTGTCAGAGAGATTTCACATGCCCCTCCCTCCAGCTGATGGCCTACATGAGCTGCCAACTGCAGAAAAAAACCCTATTTGTTGAGCATTTGTCTGGAACAAATGCCCTTTTGGGTAGGGAAGGGTGTTCTGCACACAGTCTGGGCTGTGCAGGTGTGTGGCCCTGACTCATGGCAGAGTTGTCTCTTTCCTGCAGCAGGGAATTTCTGCATCTTGGTTCCTTGCCCTGCCCTCTCCCAGGTCTGGACGTGCTGTCTCCATGTCAGGAGGGAGCTGAACAAGCTCCAGGAGGAAAAGGGGGTGATGCCCAGGTGATCCCCAAGAGCTGTGGGTAACCCCAAAACTAGGGAGGCTTTAGGCTTTGGAAACAAAAGAAGGGACAGAGGGCCAAAGGGAAGGGTAGTGAAGGGAAGGTTCCTTGTGGAGACCACAAAGCCAACAGGCAGCTGCCTGTGGGTGAGAAAGGGCTGCCTGACTCACCCCCTTCTTCGTGCCACCAGGGGAGGAGGGCAAAGAGCTGAAGCAGAGCAATGTCCCTGCCAGCCAGGATGAAGCTGAAAGAGGAGCCCAAAAGGAGAACAAAAACTCATCAACTCAACCACAGCTGTGGCCAGAGAAAGGAAGATGGGGTTTCACAGCCTCTCTCCTCTCACATCAGGGCTGCACACCAGAGGGAAGGAGGGGAACCCACACTGCTGCCAGCCTGGCATTGCCTCTCCAGGGCTGGGAGAGGGAGCCTTGAAGCCTTTCCCCCAATCCCTGGGCTTGGCAGCAGTGTGGTCAAGTGGTTGTGGCATTGAGCAGTGCGGTAAAGAGCCCTGGCATCAAGGTCTAGGGGCCTCCTGCATCCCAAAAGCTGTTGGATTAAATGCAAAGCCCATCCATGAGCAGATGGAAGCAGAAAAAGAACAAACTGGGTGGAAATAACAGGTTTAGTTGACACAGAGAGAGAAAGCTGGGCCTGTCTTGGTAAAGGTGATTCTAGGAGAGCACACAGGGCTCCCAGAGCACTCTGAGGTCTTCAGCTGCATGAAACAGCAAAACCAGAGCAGGAATACTTAGAAACTACCTGAAAGGCCATAATTCCTGCCATGAATGATTCCTATGTCACTCCCTGTGGAAGATTTCATCCAAACAGGGCAGCTCTGCCTTGCACTGATGCACAGGATGGTGTCAGAGTTCACTCAGAGGTACAAAGTGGGTTTGAAATGAAGGGAACCCTGACCCAAAAGGGGACTTTATCACTTTTCCCCTGCAGGAAAATACTGGTGGAATTTTCCAGACTGGGGAGGAGGGAAATGTCTCCAGCACTGCTGAAGGGCCGATGATTTTCAGTGCTGAGTCTCAGCTTGAAGCAAGAGTTTTCCGGCAGGTTCTGAAATGGTTTCTGATGGAAAGGCTGGCACCCCTTTAATTGCAGCAACACTGGCAGGGGCTGCTGGGACTGACACCAACATCAGCTGGGGCTGCAGAAATGGGAAACAGCCTCTGGTTTGTTCCTCATTCTGCAGCAGGGAGGGCACATGTGCCTCCCATGGCACATCCCCTTCCTCTTGTATCCTCTAATCTGTGATCTCTAATATCCTGTTTTAACTGGAAGTTAAGATTTGAGCTTCATAATGCTGCCTACATGTGAGGAGGAGGAGGAAACTGAGGCAGGGCTTGGACTCCATCAAGTTCAAAGTCCTGCAAAACAAACACATGTTCAAGTATTCACTCAAAGCTGTTCTGTATCAGAAAATAGTATAAAGATGATTCAGTGTTTTGATGAGCAAAGGCAGCTTTAAGCATACACTTAATTAATTGGAAAAATTTGTGCCCAAGGCCTGCTCCAGGAGTGTTACAAGATGTTCCCTTTTGCAGAAGATCCTATAGAGAATTCTGTTTTCAAAGTCTAATGTTATTTTATCTTAATTCATTACAGGCTAGACTTTGCCACTTCTATTAATGCCAAACCAGCCCTTCATGTTGAGCTGAAAATAGCTAAAAGCAGAAATGTAATTTAACTGTTGAAATAAGGAGGCTGTTTGGGAAGCTCTGGTGCAGACAGTGCAGGTTCTGTTGAACTGCTGGAGCATTTGTGCCTGTGACACTCATTGTTCCCTGGAAATCAAATTGCACACTGTCATAACAGCCTATTAACAGCCCTGAATCTCTGCAGAACTTCACCTCGTTGCTGGAAGATAACATTTCTCTTGCCTCCCAAGGATAAAACAGCTTCCTTTCTTGCAGCAGTTCATATAATGGTGCTATTGCTTGACAGGGATGTCAACTTCCCTTGACTATTAGGGAGAGGGGAAATGTCTTTGTTACACATTTCTGTTCTCCTTTCATCCTCTTCGGAGAGGCCCCCAGCTCAATCTAAACAAAATAAAGCCAGGGTATCAGTTAAAAACAAAACCATTTTGAGAACTCTTTGATCTCTCAGGCTTCCTGTTAAATACACAATCAACTGTTTCTCCACATCCTTGACCACCACAGATCTGATTTTCTCTGCAGTTTATATTGACTTTGGCACCACACAGAATTAACATAGCCCTGGCTATAAAATCTCTTAAAGGCAGAGAAATCCAAGCTCTCCACACTCCACCTTTGCCTCTGGGTGTCCTCTGCTTTTCAACCCTGCCACCCACTTTGCTGTCTGTTGGTCCCTCTTTTTTTTTGTCAAACTGTTTTCCACCTCTTATCAGTCCATTTTCTCCTTTCTCCAGTCCACTGAGGATCTGTTAGCCCTGGAAATATTCAGCATCTCTTCTCCTCTGTTTCTTCACATCCTTTTTTCCCTGAGGGTTTTCTCCTGCCCTGCTCCACCAGCACTGCTCCCAGTGACTCCCAGTGACTCCCAGTCCACTGGTGACTTTGGTTTTCTCCACCACAGTGTTTCTCTCCACTCCTGCCCTTGGTTTGCACCATCCCCTGGATAGAGAAGAGCTTTGATCACCCCTCCTCACACCTCACCAGTGGCCCTGCATGGTCACCCTTCCCTTCCTCCTCTGTCCCTTGGTGTTCTCAATGATCTTGGAGGTCTTTCCCAGCCTTAATGGTTCTGTGTAGCCTTTTCAGGATTTAAACTTTGCCAGTCTATTCACAATGCCATTCTCTCATTCTCTTTATTCCTTCATCCTCACCCATTGTCACTGGAACAATTCATTGCCTTTTTTTCTCTCTGCTCTGAGGGGCTGAGAATGGGTGGATGGGAATGAGACAGTTCACTGTCAACTTTCTGCTCCTTGAGTTTAGCCCTGAACTGCCCAGTGCTCATCAGATTCTGGTGGCTTAATGACTCAGACAACATATATTAATTATTTAGGCTGAGAAGGGAGTTATATCTGATAGGGATGAATAGATAGTGAGGAATTTAGGTCTTACCCTACTTGTGCAAAGGACTGCACATAATCTTTGCAGTTTTACAAGTAGCAACAGGAAGCCTAATCCTCTGTCCTGGCAAACTGTTGGCTTGGTCTCCTCCACATTTCATTACCACCAAAACGTTGTATCTTTAAGGACTAACTGCTCCATTCTGTGTAACATTTTAAGCAAGAGAAATGCTCTCACACAATGGAAAGACACATCATGTTGCTCCATGCACAGAGCAGATAAATTGTTCTCTGGCTTCAGTGACAGCAGAGACAAAAGGCTCTGTCTCCTGCATTGTGGCAGCAACATCTGGGTGGCTGCCTTCGGATTTCTCCCCTTGCTTGAGGCCTCTGTGTGTCCCAAAAAGCAGGAGAAAACTGTTTCACATGCATCAGGTAGCACCAAAATGGGCCAAGGCCCACAGCAGGCTGTGAGGGTGTGATGGATGTGAGTTTTGCCATGACAGGGAAAAGGGGGAATTGGCTTTGCCAGCAGCACAGGGAGATTTGCTGTCAGAGAAATGGATCCCATGGGTCTTGGAGTGGCTGAGCAGAGAATTATTGTGCAACTTTCCCCGTTTCCCCTCTTGCCTCAGAGGTTTTTTTTTTTTTGTAAAACGAGGCCAATAATTCATAAAATAAAGGGCCAGAATATCCAAACAACAGTCACTCAGGTTACCAAGCACCAACATGAAGCAGAGCAAAGGCTGAAGTCTCTGCTTGCACAAATCCCCTCCAATCCTGCCCTGCAGAGCTCTGGGCCTTTTCAGGATTCTCCTCCCACTGAAGCACAAAGTGAAGATGAAGAAATTACACTGATATCAGATTTTTTCTTCCCTGCTCACAGCACCCTCAGAGCCTCCTGCCCTTGGTCTCCAACCTTTCATTTAATAACCAGTAGGAATTACTGAGAACTGGCCACGATGCTCCAGACCCAGGAGATCCTTAATGATCTCTGAGGAGAATTCACAACCCTCAGAACTGTCAGAAGACATAAAACCTGAGCTGACTCATTTCAAACATGCCTCAATTTCCACCTCAGCAAGCTTGGTTAACTTCTGAAAAAAAAAACAAGCCAGAAAACACCAGCAAAACCAAAACCAGAAATCAGGGTTCAATTCAAATATCTTTGCACCTTTTCTTTGCAAATTTACTTTCTAGCCTGGCTCCTTTTCTTTTAGGAATAGAGCAATAAATCAATGGACATTTAATAAATGAGTTATAACATTCTGTGTTTTTCAACCCAAGGACCTTCAAACTCTTCACCAACCAGAGAGGTTGTGATTGGAAGTGTCCAAGGCCAGGAACAACTTGGGATAGTGGAAGGTGTCCCTTGGAACAAGGTGAGTTTGAAGGTCTTTCCAACCCAAACCATTCTGAGATTCTTTGATTCTTTACAAACCCTGATTTCTAATGGGTTTTGGATGAGGCTCCCCCAAATAAAAAAATAAGATTTATTTTCTCCAGCTCCTTCTTTGCACTGTAGGCATAAATTACATTTTCTCTCAAGACTGTACCCAATGCCTAAATTGGTTTTATTAACTTCACAAGGTCTCTCTAAGTGTTGAAATGTGATTTTCAATTCTACTCCCAACAACAAGGGAGAGAAAAGACCATCCATACTGAAAAAAATACTTTGATACATTAAAAAAACCTTGTCATTAGTGATGAGGTGTTTTCATTAAAAAATAATTCCAAAACCTCTTATCAAAACCAACAAGAGCCTTGAGCTTTGGTTGGAAATCTTGGGATGGATCCAAATTGTGCTGGTTTTCTTATCCTGAAACAAAGTGTAGGATCCCAACATGTTACAGTAAAGCAGCATTTGAGGTTTCCTTAATTTGTTCAGTATCTCAGGTAAATTTATAATTAATTGCATTTTTCTTCACAGCTCTGGTTTCTTTTGCACTGCCCCTGCCTCTCCTGAGTTGTCTGCAAGCTCACCCTTGACTCCCAAAAGCCCAGAATTCCCTCAGAACCTCAGCCTTCACCTCCTCTCTTTGGTGGACCAAGACAAGGTAGGAAACATGAACCTTTGAAGATGCAGCAAAAGCAGAAAAAAAATGAAACAACATCAGTATTTTAATTTAATTGCTATGATTTCAAACCCACTGAGGAACTGTCAGTGTTCTGCCTTCAGACTCCACACCAAGCACTGCACTGCGTGTTTAAACTGCAGTGGATTGAAGTTTAGATTTCATTTAGGGCAGCCTGCCCAGATTTCTCCCCCTCCACTGGCAGCTTTGGCAGTGCTTTAGCAAGGCCTTGAGAGTGTTTCAGCCTCACACACAAAGCACTTTATTTCCCTACAGAGCCAACAAACAAGGAGTAAATATCCCTCCTCTCTCACACACATGGAGCATTTCCTTGTGGTTCTCTTCCCCCTTGTGCCATTCCTGTAGCTCAGGTAGGACTTGTATGGAAAAGCAAAGTATTTTTGCCACAGTGAGCACTCAGAGATGACTTAAAGGAAAAAAAATAAACCAGTTTTTTTCTATCTGTCCATGCACAGCTTGTGGACTTTGTTCCCAACATTAACATGGCTCTGCTCTGCTCAAAATGTAGTGAAATCCCTGGGAGAAGAGA
>VYZS01050800.1:2827-14904 GCA_013400695.1 Neodrepanis coruscans
AACCAATACCTAATTATGGTTAAGTGTGGGGATTCACACCGAGATGTAGCATTGTACTGTGACTTCTGCCCTGGAACTCCTACAGGGACTATTGTTGGGCTTCAGTTCTTTTTTAAAAGACAACTTGGAAAAAAAAAAGTTACTATTAACAACTTCTGAAACTGCTAATTAAAGAAACCAAAAAAAAAAAAGAAGAAAGAAGGGTCTGAAAGTCTAACTTAAGAACATTAAGATTCTCCTCTTAAGATTCNACCCAATCATTTAAGTGACCAGGGTTGATCTTGGTTCCAACAATAACTTCTAAGAAATCATTTAAGGAATATTAAGAAGTCTTTACAGAAAAGAAAAAAAAGCCAAACCCAAACAAAAAAACCCCCAACAAACTCTACCCACAGATCAGACATGGAGTAATCCTGCAGACACCTTTAGTAAAATTGCCTGTCTATTTTAAGCTGCTTTCTGTGTAATACATAAAATTGTGCTCAAGTAACCCCTTGAAAAAGAAGATACTCTTTGTATGGAAATGGAGCTCCATTTGCATCCATGTTTTCACAAGATGCTTGAGGAGTGACTACACCTTGACATGCTTTCTGTGATACTGTGCTGACTCTGGTATGCTTATTCTGGAGCCCAGCAGAGGCTCAGCATGGTTAGATGCAGTTTGCTGATGATGGCTTCATTGTGGTTGAGAATGGTTTACAACTGAGTCTTGTAAGAAATATTCTTATTAGTTTCTTCCCACATTAGAAAACACAGATTTTGATCTTGTTTCCTCCCTTTCCCAGTTCACACCCTGGCAGCCGTGAACTCAAACATCTCAATTGTCTTCTGCATTCTAGAGGTGGTTTTATCCAACCTCCATCTCCTCTTGCTGCTTCTAGACTCATCTCTTCATCTCTACCTTGGTTTTGCCCTTTTTACAGCTTTTAGTACATACATCTTCAGACTTCTCACAGCAGGTTGAAGTGTTCAAGTGAAGGAAGAGTAAGAATAGGGTTTGACCTGCTGCAAGCTGTTTCAGATGCAAAATGACATGAAGAAAGAGTGTCACCCTACAAATTGCACTGAATTTTCATCTGTTCTCACTCTTTCATTAGAGGCAGTGAAGTCTATGTTATGAACTCTTACATTTTTCCTCACATCCAAATGCATTGCTACAATTGAAGGCAGAATAAGTTCATTCATTCTAGAGCAATCACCTGCCCAGTTAGGGCTGTATCATATTTTCTATCTTCACTGGTAATATGTTGCTGGGCCAAGAATATATTGCTTATTTTGGCAGATTTCTTTAACTGTAAATCAGCTGTACAGCTTATAGTGCTGTAAAGCTACAATGATGCAATTGTGGTAGAATGGTCAAATGCACATGAAGTGTGTATATAAAGTAAAATTAACTCACTGTCTTTATACCCCTGCTCACATTGTAGTAGTTGCTTTTCTGATTCCATAAAATACCATCTTTATTTCTCCTCTTCAGCCCAGAAGCTCTTTGTTTCTCTGTCTGCTCTTACCTATTTCCGATCAGCAGCCCTAACCTACAGTTGAAATTGAACAATTGGATATAGTGGAGGTGAAAATAAATTATCAAAACATCCAAAAAATAAGTGGCTTAAGTCGCTAATTTCCACAAAAAACAGGACCACTCTCCTGCAAAACTCTTACGTGAAAAGGAGAATATTCAAGGCAAATCTTATAGTGTATCAGTACATTGTTTTCCAAATATGATGTTTTTCAATTCTGTTTTGGAAAAATAACACACCTATTTTAGAGGAAGCATTTTTATAGAAGGCACTCTGAACTATAGCTAAACCAAAGAGTACCATTCTGTTGCAGGATCTCTTCAAAAGTCAAGTCAGTAGCTTGGATCCCCTCACTGAAAAGAAACATTCCATCTCTGCTTTTGTACCAAACCAGAGCTGTTTGTTTCTGCCTTGGCCTCCATCTTGGGCTACCTCTGTACGAAAACCGACAGTTTTCATAGCACACATTTACAACTCATGACTATTTGCATTGTCTCTCTCTAAAAAATATCAATACCATCACCTCTCCTTTGGATTCACACACAGGAGCGAAGGGAAAAAAAAGCTTTTGTGACCTACAAAAGCCTTGCTTGAAATAATTCTCTACGACTTGAGGCCTTTTGGAATGGAAGGGATATATTGTTTTGACTTGATTAAAGCTGAAAAGTTGATTTGACATCCTGTTGTCAAGGAAACCAATTCACACACAAAAGAAAACAGTTGTGATGGTATCATTCAGACTATTCAAGTGACCTTAGAAAGAAAAAAAGGCTTCAGTTCCAAAGATTTGTATTCAACTCACTTCACCACTGTAGAAATAAAGATCATTGCTCTTTATGCTTATTGGAAAGCAGTTTTCAATCTGGGAAAAAAAAATGCAACATCTACTTCCACCTGCCAGACCCAATACTTTTCTGGGACTATACACATAAACACACCTACCATTTATTTGCCTATTTCAAAGATCTGCAGAAAGAATCACACAGAAGACTTACAGGGACAGAGAAGGAATTTCTTTAGTTGACAGGACTGTGATAAATACCCCCTGACACATACCACACCTATTGAACAGCAGCTCGCAAGCCAGGTTTTAAAATATCCTCCTTTAACTACAAATAGACCTTACCTTGAACACAGCATTGTTTGCGCCCAGCTTTGTTCTCCTGGGAGATATCAAAAAGCAGCATTTTTTTTCTCTGCCAGCCTCCTGGATCCCTCACAAACTGAGTTTTACATGCATGCAATAAATGAAGTATACCTATGCTTAATCTGCTCACTCTTCCTACCTGCAGAATTCCAAAGAGGCAGAACTGTCCTGGCTGACCACTAACACCATCATCCAGCTTTGCAGTCCATGCAGTGCTCACAGAGGTTTCATTCCCTAACAGCTGTGAGTACATCGGAGAAATGAAACTTTCTATCTGCTCACATATTGTAATTAAACATCTCTTTCTCCAATGACAGACTCTGCCTGGCTGAGTAAGCAGACAGATGACTAAATAGCAACTTGTCTCAAATTCAGCTTAGAAAAAAATAGGTATGATATTAATAAGGAGGGAAATACACTGAGGAATGAATGCCAATGTTCTTACATTATTGTCATTTAAGGGCATCACACCAAAGGTCACAGAGATAATAAGCCTCAGTCATTTTCCATTTGTTACACAACATACAAATTGCCACTGCATTAATGAATATCTTTTCCCATTCCTGGCCAGCCAAGACACTGTATTATTTCCTCTTAGACAAGTACCTAACCCTTGGAATTCATTATTTCCATCACTTCTTGGAGCACTTTGTCCATAAGGCTGAGCATTAGTGCCACAAGGCAGCTGTGACTGGAGCATCAAATGCTTCATATGCCTGAATCTGACTTCTTTCTGCTAGACCTTTGTTGCTGGAAAAGCATACAAACCATATTGGTATCTTTTATGATCAAATGTGTATACACACAAACATTCATATATGCTCTCTTACAAGTGTCTTAAACTTCTTGCAGATGAGAGGGAAAAAAATTACTTTTTTCTGTACTTTGTGGATATTGCTTGATACCTATATGTTGAAATAATAGTTACGCTACAAACATCAAATGACCACAACAACTGAAGCTACCATGAAATAACTGCATTTCCACTTGAAACGATGACAATTGGAAAGTAGTTCTTGGAATAGAAATTACATTCAGAGAAATGTGGAAGGGTTTCTGCGAAGGAATATACTGCTTAAACCCTCTTTTCTCCTAATAAACTGCTAAGATAGCACAGCTGAGCTATATAGAGAGGAATGCCTCATTTCTAATCTGTACTTCATTGTATTTTAAGTTTAGGAATTTTGCATAAATATGGAGAGCAACAGCTAAACCAAATTCATACTATTTCATAAACTAAGTGAGCAGTTTTTTAAAATGACAAATTATTATTTCCACTGCTCACTGTAAGAATAAAGAAGATGCAGATGACAAGAGAATATTGAAGGCTGGTAGCTTTGTACACTTCTGAAAAGAACTGAACTTTATATGCATAATTAAAAAGAGAGAAGAATGAATTCCAACACCAAATGCTCAACTAAAATAAGCCAAGAGTACTTGCTGCATGTAATCAAACCACCTCCACCTCTGTCCTCCAGACTGAAACACTGCACTCTGCATTTTGATGAACATCTTATCTTGGTATTTTCTCCTCTCCCACCCAACAAATGCAAACAGCAAGAGCCAGCCAGGAAAGAAGAAAGCTGATGGCACTGCTAAGCTTACCCACAAACAGGTCCATACTCCGTTATGAGTTCTATGTGCTTTTCCCAAAAACCCTGGGAAAAAGAAAAATAACAAAGTGTTTTAGAATGGCACTTAACCAAAACTCATATGCAGTGTTGCTAACACACACAAAGCTTTAAACCTTAAACAGAAGAACCATGGTATTAACACATAACCTTACCTTTCTCTCACTGTCCATATATGACATACATAGAGTCTAGAAATGATGATTGGAAAAAAAATTATCCCAACCCCAAAAACTATCTGGAAAGCCAAGAAACATGTTTTCATCATGGTTTTACACTCCAGAATCTGCTACCATTTCATGATTTTTAAAAAAAACTAATTTCATTAGGTCCTAACTCAAATTATTTTTTATGTGAATGGATGGAAATTAATAAGGGGATAAGTATATGATTTACTGCACAAGAGAAACACAAGGTCATCTTGATTTTTATTTTAGTCACATTATTTTTAAAAAACCCAAACCTGCAAAGTCAGAATTTAGCACATGCCAGTCACCTGGGACACTCTGCAGATTAGTAAGCAGATTTTTAAAAAATTTTTTAGAGTTTCTGCTGTATTTAATTTTCATAATTGACAAAAATTGGTATCCATTTATATAAATAAATCTGCACTATACTAAATAGTTAGTGTCCTAAATGAATTCAAATTTATCAGTCTAAAGAAGGTGTGCAAAATATATCCCCAAAAGTGAAAATAAAAAAATATCTGTTTTAATGAAACTGCAATATTTGAGAATCATACTCCACTGTGTTTGTAAGTTGTCTGTGGAAAAAATAACATATTTGACTGCATTAATCTGCATTTATGTTAATTCAAGAAAGTCTATCATGATCTATTTTCATTCTTAAGAGAAAATTCACTAACAAATTAGAATACTTATGCCTCACATTGAATCTTTCTTATTATTTATGACATACAGAAGAACATTAGCAAGAACAACATAAATTATTGTAAATACATCTACTGCTGATATAAATAAACAAGACCATATAACCTGTTTATGCTTTGAGAGCATTTTACAACACTAAACAAAAGAAAATCTGGTAACCAAAAGCATTTATCCAGATTACCACCCTTAGGTGTTAATTTATCACCCAAATCAGCAAAGCACCTGCCACCACCTACAGTCCTCCTCACGCAGAGTCCCTCAATTCTTTAGTTTCATATTACTGTTGTGCTTTTTGGGCCTTTTTTAACCCTGGACTTGTAATACTTTTATTTTGCAGGACAATACATCTCCAGTTTAAGGCAAGAACTCCAGGTTTTCCCTTAGCTACAAAAAGCACTGGATGATGCGGAAGAAAGATAAAATTATGAAGGAGGTGGATTAGATGACTGCCTGAAGAGAATATATATATTGCCTGAAAAGAATACACAAGCTCACCTAAAAATTCTTTACTACTAAGCTAAGCAGAAAAGCCTCATCCATTAGCACACAGAAACTACGGAGGGCAAAGCCTTTGTAATACCACAAATACATACAGCTAACTCGAAAAGGCTTTTATCTGCAGGCACGGTGGGAGGGGAAGAGGCACATACACATTCACACCGACCTGCATTTTGCTATAGCGATACTTCAGCCGTTGCAGGATTTCAGCCTGCAATGGCTATGGTTTCAGCGTTACAAAGGCTGTCTACTGCCTTCCCCTGCTGACGCAAAGGGAAACCCTGGGGCCAAATTCCCCCAGCGCTGTTCCCCAGGTGGTTGTTTAAGGCTGGGTACAGCAGGCTCAGCTCATGGGCGCGCTCTGACCACTGTGCCTGAGAGAGCAGCTCCAACCTGCACAAACACAGCTGACATTCCCAGCCACGCTGAGGCACCAGCGTGACACAGGGCACCGCTCGGGGTCACCGAGCACAGCCAAACAAGGGGTGCAAAGCGCTGTTGTATCACAGCTGTATTGGCTGCACAGAGCAGAGGGACTTTCAGTCCCGTGAGACAATGCCAAATCAGGTCTGTTCTCCAGCCCACGTTCCTCCCAGCCTGAGCCTTCAGTGAGGACAGCCCACGCTACAGCCCGAACCTTGCCTGCTAAGTTGTGCTTTGGATTGCAAGCACGCACATAGGTAATGCACTTGCTGTACCCACCAGCTGCATTCCAGTGAGCCAGCAGGATATTAACATTTTCAAGAAGCCTAGGCTTTAAATGATTCAGTGAAAAAGCCTTCCAGAAAGCAGGCTTCTTGGAAGCACTGCTCCTGGCACACTACAGTAGAGGAGTCAGGCAGAACACATTTCAAATCAGCTCTGTTAACCAGTAACTGGCTTTCCACCTCCAAGACTCCTAAATGATTGCACTGGCTTAAAATTAACCACACTTTTCTTCTCCAAAGTGAGAAGTCCAAGCCTGCAGGATGGGGGGAGAGAAGGAGCTGAAAAGCACCTGGGAGAGAGACTGTGAGAAACCCTCAACCTCTACACTCCAGGACACTTTCTCATGTCCTGCACCACTACAAGCACATACTCACCATTACCTGCCTCCAGCGTTCACCCTCAAGACCCACTGCTATCCTGGCCCCCTTCACGGATGGGTAAGTGCCTGGTGGGCGGCTCTCCTTGGGCTGCCTGGGAAAGACAAGCCAAGAGCACACACAGAATCCTGTGAGGCTGTGGTGGCCCGAGCATAGGCAAGGCAAACAGTACATGTTCACGCACTGCTTGCAAGCCAAGGCACACCTTTCAGCTGGAGGAAGCTGGAGTCATGCAAAGGTGCCTGTGTTTGTTTTTGACAGCCACAAGGAAGGCCAATGAACCTGCAATGGATTCAGAATACAGTGATGGGATATGCCACAACCACATCTGCCAGTTTTGCAGCATCATCCCTGAGTACAGCTTCCAGCAGACAGGTACCCTGAAAACATCCTCCTCCTCCTATGAGTCATGTTTGAAGTACAGCAAGTCTTGGAAGAGCTTTTGGTAACTTATTTACACTGGTTGAGGTTGATCCACTTCACAGCTCATTATTGCAGGCTTGTCCAGGTTTTTATTTGCAAGTGTACTTAGTATCTGTGGTATAACTACACACCTACCCACCACCAGCAGCTGTTTTACAAGATACTGGAGGTAAAGACCACCTCTCTTTGACTGAAGATTACCCAGTGGATAAATACGAGGAAGCAATCTCAGAAATGGTACCTCCTGACTTCTACCTAGTGGCTTTAACAGCCCTAAGACAGGAATTATAATGAAGCAATGTGGGCTTTAGGAAGGGAATAATCAAGGAAAAATGGAAATGTATGTATTCTGATTTTTAAAGAAAACAGAAGGAAACTGAAAAGCAAAATAACTCAGAGTATTATGAGATGATACCATGTGCATCAGGAGCAACTCCAGTGCATTAAACAGTCACTCATAACAATTAAAAGCATAGTCAGTAATGCTGTTCCAAGTCCAAATAAATCACTTCACTTTTTCTTTGTCTGGAAGCTGCAGAATACGAATTGTCATCAACAACTAATCAGAAAATGCTTGGGCCAGGGGAACTTGTTGCATGTGGCCCATACAATAAGGTACCAGGCTGATCACAAATAAATATCAAACAAAATCAAATATCAAAGAAAATATTGCGAAAGTATCAAAAGCTTCTTTCCCTGAAGAAAGCATATTTTACAGCATCTGGTATACCATGGAAACAGCAGCTCAAGTGGGCTGACTGCTGCACACCCAGAAGGCTTCTTTGTTTACATGGCTGGCGGTTGCCTCTCTGCAGGGAATTTGCATTCTCCCCTTCCTCTGAATGTATATCATCAGCTGCATCTGTGGGTAGAACCACTCACAAGGCCAAGTCCTGCCCTCAGGGATATAGGTACAATTCCTACAGAAGAAAATAAGATTTGGGAGTGCATCAGCCAGAGCAAAATCTGGTCACTGCCAACCATATGTCTTGAGATATCAAATGCTGAGCTTCAGCTTGAGCAGCATACATGAAAGGTCTTCAATTGCTCAAGTATCCCCTTTCCCCTTCTTCAATAGATTCTGCCACTCCAAGACAGATACTTCAGCAATTTCCTTCTCATTGCATATTCACCTTGCTAGTTCCTCACAGCAAGGAAAAAATCTGCGGCAATGTCATCTTCCCTCCTTGCTGAAAATGGGTGTAGGCAGTAAGCCAAAGTTTTCAGAAAGAGGCAGTATTTCAGAGAGAAGCAATGCATTTTGATTTTTGGGGTGTTTAGTATGAGCTATAGCCAAACTAATCCTATTAGTAGATCTCATGGCTGCAACTAGGAACTGACTCAGATTGCATGGAGGATGCTTTGAACATTTCGGTTTGCTGCAGCTGGAAAACAAATCATGTAGTTTACAAACTTATCTATAGTCGTTAAGTGTCACTAGATAAAATGGTTTGAAGAGGGCCACAAAGCTGGGATCAGCAGATGCATGTTCCTGACAGTGACTCAAAATTTGGACTCAAAAAAAGGGTCCTAAAGAATGCAATGAGGGTAGCCTTTGAATATTCTAGTATACTCAGTGACACAAAAGCTACTGAGTGCTATGGAGATGGCTGTGATGAGCCCATCGAAATTCACTGCAAGTGGGGAACATCACCCATGAAGGAACAGCCAAGAGAAAGGGCTGCTTTTGTTGCCCCTTTCTGAAAAGTGTCACATATTACCTGATGTCAGTCACTTATCAGGATATCCTGGATTCAAACTTGTGACTCAAAAGCCAAAGATGCCACATCCCGTAACTAGTCCCATATATGCTCCACCCTCACCAGATTTGATGTTGTGTTTCATCATGGTATTAATAAACACAGCAGCACTGTTTGATTGCACATCTCATATCAAAAGAAAAAAATTTACACAATTATTTTTGTACATAATGACAATGAATGACATTTATGTATCAGATTTTTACTATTACAGTGGGCTTCACACATTTTTTTTCCTTAGAACACCTGAAAAAACCCAATTGCTAATAACCTAGTACCCAAGTAATTTTGGGGTTTTTTTAACACAAGCTAACATTCAACTAAAGTAACCTTGTATCAGTCTGCACCCTACTTCGAAGAAATGACCCCAGACTGTACATCATCTCCAGTAATAATCCCACAGAAAACACTAGGATGCCAGCAGACAAGAGGAAGAAAACAGCATGAACTTCTAGCCAGCCTGATTCTGAGCTATGTACATAGCTTGTTTCCTTTGATCATTACCATTAATGGTTGTCCTCTGTGTGTAATTTGGTTTAATTTATGTTTGTGTCATTTCAAATTCTAAAAAACACATATAGCACTTCTAAATTTATTAAAAGCAGCCTTAGTACCCTTAATAGTTATTAAGAGAGGTTAGTGTTATGTAATTAAGTTAATCCTCATCTGTAAAGGCTAATTAACTGAACACTAATTGAATCTGCATATGAAAATTTGGACAATGTGTTCTCATTACACAATTAAAAAATATTACCTGAACTAAATACCAAACAAACTGTAAATTTCTTTCCGTCTACCTTTTCAGGTCTTTAATAAAAAATAAGTGAGCAGGTTTATTTCTGTGTGCTGTATTAGTCCCTGCTGTCCATAACAAAGAGCTGTTGTCTCACTGTTCAGAGAAACAGCTCAAAGTCCTTCCCTGAAAGATGGTTGTTTCCCCTCTTGCATGAGGTCTTCCTTTCTCTCTGTCCTCACCCCATGCCTTTCTTACCCTCTACTCCTTCTGCCATTTGTCACCTGTCCCAGTCAGAGAGGGCAAAGGCTCTTGGGTTCAAGTCACATCACACAAAGGATAAGAAGGCATCCAGATATTGCCTCAGCAATTTTACCACCCCAAAACATCAGATAGCACAATACAATTCAGTCATGCTGATTCAGCACCCCAAAGCCTGCACACAGGCAGCTTAAAGCCACCTTGGCAGCTTTGGCAGAGTGCTACTTTTTCTCCCCCGAAGACCACTAGCCAGTGAAGTCCTCCTCTCATTCTCCTCTGCCTGGGTGTGCCTGCATTACAAAAGCAAGACATGCTTTGGCCTCATTTCAGCCTTTTCTTGAGACATTTACAGTTTAAAACAGTCAGGTTTCCAAGAGGGAATTAAGAAAAGCACATCATCCTTTCTGGTATTTGCTGTTTCTCCCCGTTAACCAGGTTAATGGCTGATTCTAATAGGCTGGTAACTAAAGAGTTGGAGGGAGGGGAAGCCAAGCAAGTAAATACACAATTGCAAGCCTGACCTCAATAGCATGAAGATTTCTCAGTGTGTGAAACACACACAGTCCTCAAATTTTCTTCACAAACCCCACCATATGTTTTTAACATTTGAGTCATAAGGACCTGCACTGCCTAAGTGGCATGGCTGGATGGAGCAGCTCCAGCCAGTTAACAGCACCACATCCAGCCCACCAGTACCAACATGGCACCCTGCTTCCCAGCAAATACTTAAAGGAAAGAGGATCACAGGAATAGGAAATGGGATACACTGTTTGTTATCTTTCCTTGGGAAAATAACATATTTTCTAAGTGAGGGAACAATGGAAGATGTACATAGATTTCAGTAACACATTTTTGTCTGGTGGCTGGCAAATAGCCATTATACCCAAAAGGATAAAAATTAGGATAAAAAATGAAAGACTGTAAACATTGAAGCTGTAGGGAAATGAGTATGGAATGAGTAGAAAGAAAAGGCACAGGCAGGAAAGGAAGAAAGAGTTTTCTCAAGAGTCAGTCCTGGGACAAACCTTTTCCAATGTTTGGAAAAGGACTGAGTCTGACACAAGCAGTCAGGCTTCAGTGAAGTACATGGTCCTGGGTTGCAAAGACAGATCCTTTCCTCAGCAGACAGAGAGATTGAGTATGTCATATTAGCCGAACTGGACAACCTAAATAACCTGAACAACTGCAACAGAGGAGAGTCTGTATTTGAAAGCAAAGCTCCATGCTCTTAGAGAGATTATGTTAAGAATTTATGCAGTAGTAGATGATTGTTAGAAAATAATAGAGAAGGGAAACACCTGGATGGATACATTAACCACAGGATAAAAATGAACGAGTGTGATGGAAACTACAGATGTAGAATATCTGGGATACACTTTCTCTGGAATGCTGCATGTAAATCTGATGAGCCACGTTCAAAAGGAATGAATTAAAAATGGAACAAGTGGAGAAAAGGGTTACAAGAATCCTTGGGGAACAGAAGGTCTGTCTTACAAGTCATAATTAGAAGAGTTCATTTTAGCTAACCAAAGGTTCATTTTAGCAGACCAAAGGGAGGAGACATGCTTGCTGTCTATAACCGTACTGTGAATAATCACCAGGGAGAGAAAAATATCTATTTAATATAAAGGCCTACATTACTAAGAGATCAAAGTAGTATAAACTGGCTGTGGATAAGTGTTGCTAGAAATTAGATGGAAGTTACTAAGTATCAAAGTAGTAAGATTTTAGAACAGCCTTCTAGTCAGAATAGTGGGCACAAGAACCTCAAGATGGGTTTTGAGACACAGGAGGCAAGATGTGGATACTTAAAAAAACTGAAGTGTAGGATGAATAACCCACAGCCCATCTACACCGGTCCCTCAAGGTGATATACAGTTACTTCTAGAATACAAGGGACTCTTCTTGTGGAAAAGGTTTACTGCATATGTGCACACTGCATTCACACTTTTAGTTGATTCACCTTAACTTTTCAACTCATATAGACATAGTCTCATACATTAAGTTGGTATATAGCAATGAGATTCTTACTTTCTGTCTTACATTTTTTTCAATGTTATTTCACTTTATGAACCTCATTTCCACAACATCTCTGGGATGGTAAACACCCATCTGTCACAGGTGGAGAG
>VYZS01050804.1:16730-32333 GCA_013400695.1 Neodrepanis coruscans
GCTGCCGCTGGCCATCATGGCGCCATCACCCGCAGCCCCCGGCGCGCGCGGCGGCCCCGCTCCCGCCGCAGTCCCCACAGGCGCGACGGCGCGGGGCCGCGGACAGTCCCATCAGAGTGTAGCAGGGGAGGAGCGGTTTTTATCCTCCCCAACCTACAACAATGAAATATATGAAAGTTGAGTGGCTTGAATTTTGGTCACTGATGGAGAAATCAAATGAATGTTTTCAATAAGGCCCACCACACACACTCAATGTTCTTATCTTCCTTTGTAAAGGTTTGAGTGTGGATTTTACTTTTACTTATTTCCATACATTAAAGCCATGGCTGGAAATGCATATCTACTGAAATTTCAGGCTAAGTCAGGATTTAATAGGGAATCTCTCATGTCTGACCAAATGTTGTGTCAGGCAGTCAAGAGGTGAGAGAGAGTGAGCTTCTAACAGCAAAGAATTTTACTAAATGATAAAAAATAAGATCAAGGATAAAAAATTCTTGGCTTTTAGGGTTATTCATGCATATCACACACCAGCTGCAAAGGTAGGACATCACCTCTCCCAACATCATTAGTGTTCATTGGCATGTGTTATGCTACAACATGCAAGCTACATGTTCTATTAATACGTGCAAATTCTTCAGCTCTTAGGATGAAAAGATAAAGCTGAGAGCACAGAATCATTTTTGCTAATGTTTTGCTCCACTGAATCAGTTCAGCAACAGCAACAGCAATAACTGAACCTCAGGGGAAAATGTAAAAAGAAAATGTTGATTTATTTGCCTGTTTTATGGTGGAAGAAGGGATGCACTGGTAGGCTTAGACTGATAAAATATTTCAGAGATCTAGAAAGGACACTAACAGCACTGCCTCAAACCTTCCTCTGACTTAAGATAATTTCTTCTCCAAAGAGCCTTTAAAAGATGGGCTTTTTGTTCTTTCAGTTACTGGAGCATTAACTAGCCATTAGCTATTTATTCAAATAGATGTGCAGATGTAATAGAAGAAGTTTAACGAACTTTTTCATCACATTTTTATCAGTTCCCAGTAGCAGCTTCATACAATGTTTTATCAGCCACTGTCCGACATAAGCAGGCCCATCTCTGACACAAAGCTGATGTGTCATCTCTGACACAAAGCAGTGGTCAGCTGCTCCATTCATCAAGGCAATAGAGAAATATCATGGAAAAATTCTACTTTTGCAGAAATTATTGTTAAAGTATATTTAGAGGGTCACATGGTGTATAATTATTTATATCAAGGGAAAGAACCACAAGAGCACAAACTTTTGCTATTGCAGGCAGTGACATAATTGCTGCTTAGGATAGAAGGGTCCAGCAACTCAACCCCATACACTTCTGCATTTGATTAAGCATGTCCCAGTGTTTTGAACCAAATTTAAAACTTACTGTAAAGATAAAGAGCCACAAAGAAATTGTTCCCACAGGAAGAAAGCAGGAGAGCTCTGTAGCAGAAGCACAGGAAAATGCTTGAGGCTCCAGAGCTGCACATGGACAGTCAGCTACTGATCATTACAGAAATTCAACCTTAGCAAGATGGGAGAATTATTTTTAGGGCATAATTAATAGAAAGAAGAGCATGTATGCAGCGTATGCAAAACATCCTGTGTATGGTGAAAAAACAAAAGCAATAACAAGAAGGTACAAGGTCACTGATGAGCTTTGCAAGAAAAAGAACAAAGGGAAAACTCTGATTGTGGATGCCGGAATTCATCAGTGCTGCTATCTAAATACCAGGAGGTTCTCTCTTCCCTTTGGTGTGAAAAGATTGCTGCTTTTGGATTTGCTGTTCACTTTTTACAAATGCAAACTCAGCAATCATACATGAAGCATTATCTTTTATTATAGAATTTTTTAAGTAAATTAAATTTTAAAGAACAGCGAGTATGTGTGTGCATATGCAGGCCTCTGTGTGGGTTTTCCAGTCCAAACTTCCCATACAACAGTGTGGTTGATACTGGGTCACAGAGTCAAAGTGATATCACATGTAGCCCTTAGGAATGACATTCCACCCAGAAAATCCATATTCCCTCATGTACAGAGTTACGCAGGATTTCTGTGGTAAATATATTCTTTGTGAGGGCATTGTTCAAGATTGTGCTTCCCTCAGCTGTGTCACACTAGTAGTTCCCTGTTGTCTCTGAGCATGGTGAAATCCTTCCCTGGATAAAACTACGGTGTTTTCTTAGCTAAGCCTCATATTTCAGCCACAGAAGTGGTAAATATTTCATATGTAGAAAGGAATTGCTGTATTAGCTTATTCCTTCAAATTGTCTGGAATCTGTGCAACAAATAGAATAGCAACAGATAGAAAAACGTACTGCACAAAACCTGTGTTGAATTCAGGAGCAATTGAACAAACACATTTAAAAAGTGAATATCTCTCAGCCTTCAGAAATTCTCTTGAATTTCTTCTGTAGGAAACAGGCTAGATATATATGTGTCATTAGTCTGGAAGAGATGAGATGATCTATTTATGGCCAAGTGGAAAGATAGGCTGGTAACACAAAAACAAAACTGTAGGAGATAAAATGTAGACACAAGACTGAGGGGACAGAGGCCTTCAAAGTATGAGGTACAACAACCTCTGCTTTTGATCTACTGGATGTTTGCAACTGTCATTCCCATCCCCACTGCTTCAGCCTCTGAGCTGTTCTTCTCATGCACTAGGGAAAGAGTGAATTTTCGTGTGGAGGGCCTACAAGCCAACTTATTGATCTTGGTAATTTCTTTATGAAATACATTCCGTAAGTTTAAGGATTTCTATTTGGAAACATTATAATTTCTGACTTAATGCTAAATCCCTTTGCATCCCAGCAGTGAGCAAGTGAGTTGCCCAAGGCTGGAGCAAGAGGTGAGACAGCAAATCAAAGGATTGCTCTTGTGCCTGAGAAATGCTACTGCTAGGATTTTGTGAACATTTCCTGAACAGTTTCTCTGCTTCTGATACGCTTCTTCAAGAATATGTGTGTTCCCCGTAACACAGAGAATTTTAGTATTCTTTGTCTTCGTTTGTTATATCCTCAGACAAATATACTTTCATGGCAGGAAGAAGGAAATAAAAGGAAATGACTCACCCAGATAAGAGCGATGAAATATATTTTTTACATTATATTCTATATCTGCTAACAAAATAACCATAAATAGTGCATTGATGCCAAAGTAGACATTCTCTGCGATGCTTTTAGAGGTATTTAGAAACGTGGGTTTGATAGATGAGGAAACGAGAAGTCACACACATTTGACTGCCAAGTCCATCCAGTTTTCAGTTAATGAGAATTGTGTAGAAGGTCAGTTTGTGAGGAGCAAGAGTTTTCACTTCATGAAAATATGGACCTTATGATTGCTTTTTGAAAAATGTGGAAAATTTGGGGAAAAATATGTTAGTGGAAAAATTCAAACAATGGCTGTTTTGAGTTTGAGTTTCTTTCTCCCTTTTAGAGAGAGAAAGAGTATCACTGAGTAGTTTCTTTTTTTCTGCACTGTGAATCAGAAATGGGCAAGACAAGCTTGAAGGGAATATTCAGGCTTTACAGAAAGCTGAAATAGATTCACATGCTTGTCTGGGCTGCAGTTTAACAAGTACAGTACAGCAGTCAGCTTTGGACAGGTTTGTCTGGAAACATGCTACATGGAAGTTATGTAGGATTCAGACCATGATCCATGGCTAGATTGCAGCACCAGGCTGGGCTGAGTGTTGGTGTCATGCTATACTGATCTGGTACCTGTTCCAGCAGTCAGTGTTAGCCTGGGAATATCTTTGCACCATGCTCTATTGAGTAAAGAAAATGTGTCTTCCAGGGATGTCATGATATTAAGGTTGTTTCAGGAGAAACCATACTTTTCTACAGATTACAATTTTACTTCTGCCTTTGTAGTATAATGGTTAGCTGCTAACAAGGATAGAGGTTTGGTAAAAATAACATCACATTTAGTTTCTTTGGGACTAGATATCTGGATTTGTGACTTTCTGTAGCTTTCTTCGCCTTTTGAAAAGTCCAATTTTCTTGGGGACTCACTGGAAGTCCAGGACACACCTGGATTACTCAAAAGAATAAAACAGAATCTTCTTCTCATGTCCTTGTCCTCATTCTCATTAAACTTCTGTGGTCATATTCTGAGCACAGCCTCTGTCCCTGTCAGCCCCTAACATAACATCTCAGTGTGCAAGTGAGACTAACTGGTATTAGTTATGGAAGTGCTGAAGTGCTCTTCTGTAGCAGGTAGCACAGATGAATCTGGTCCTCCCATTGGATTTTCAGAGGCAAATTAGATTCTAAAATGTAAGGGTTAGGAATCCTGAACCAAACTCTTTTCTCACATGATGTCTTGTCCTTCCAGGTCACAAGAAGAAAGAAGCAGACCTGAGATCTCTCCACTTATATGTGGAGGTGTCTCACAGGTAAATCTGCATGAAGAATAAGATCCTGTGGGATGTCCTGGGTTACCCCCTTAGAATTCCAGTAGAATTGGAAATGGGAATGTGCATAGCTGGGGGATGAAAAGTTTATATGAGACCTCCTGCTCCTCTGAGGACTTGGAATGTACAGACCCTTGGTATTTGGGATTCACATGACATTTGCCATCATAACAAAAGATAAAATAATAACTATTATAAAACAAGCAGCAGGCAAACGCAGAAGCCTGTGATTTAGAGAATTAGGTTACCAAGCCTTCTGTCTCTCAAATATGTGATCTGAAAGAAAATCATTGCTCAGTTTGTCAGTCATGTTTCTCCATAAACACAGGGTGGCTAATCATATCCTCATTTACACACTCACATGGATGCTGTGAAATCTAGAGATTTGTGGATGCCTAAAGGCTACATTATTAATATGTGTTAAGCAGCTGACTATAAATTACATAAAAGGCACAGACTATGTATGTTCAGTATTTCATAGCTCAGCTGAAGTGGTGGGTTGTTTAAATATTCAAGAAGAGGAAACTGAGGTGGAGGTCCATTTGCAGCTTTAGGGATGTCAAAGCACCTTCACCAAAATATGCCACTATAACAAATTTGGAGCCATTGCTGGTCTATGGTTTCTGCAGGCTTTTCAAGAACAACACTCAGCTGGGTAAAGGCCAAAGAGAACATACTTCCAGAAACTTCCTGAGGACTATGAAAAAAAAATGTTGCTGCTCTGCCTTGATAACTCTCCCTTTTCCATCTTTCTGCCCATGGGAGCTCAGCACCTAGGTCAGGCAGAGAGTGGTGACAAGATGCAGTGTGACCACAGGCAAAAGTATTTTGTTCCTGAGTTAAATGGGGAGCAATGGTCCAGCACCTTGGCCTCAGCTGCAGGAGCATATCTCAAGGGGTAAAAACACAATTCAACCTCTGCCCCTGTTGACTCAGGCTAATTACAGTGAATTAGTGCCAAACAAAAGCATGAATAGGGGCCATTTCATGATGGTCTCTGGCTAGATAGCAGACATTGTTAACAGGCAGGTCACTGACCTGCCATTGTGGCAAGACAAGTTTTAATGAAAATTTTGTTTGGAAGTTATTCCCTAGAGGTGACGATGCCTGTATCCTGCTGCCAGCCCAGGTATCGAGTTTACATGTGACACACAGCACATCCAGACTGCAAATTATTTGTTTGACATTGTAATACCTCAAACCCAAACTAGGGGGTGAAAAGGTTCTATAGGATTTTAATTTTAACCAGTTCACACCTACAAAGCCCTGAGCAAATTGGTCTGGTTGCACAGAGGTCTTTCCCTTCAGTGGAAAGTTAGTCTAGAGACCTCCCAAGTACCCTTCCAATCTGATTAATTCTTTATGATTCTACACAGTATATATAATTAAATATATAGAGAGAGTAAAAAAAATATTAATATAGACACATATTAAAATTTTCAGGATGGACTAAGCACAGGATTGGCTTATTTACCCTTTGGAGGGGTAAATTTTCCCAAAGGAAAGGAACTGGAGATTCCCATGAGGTCTGTAAAGACACAGCTGGAGGAAGGAGAAATAGATGGGGCCAGAAGGAATACCAGGCCATCAGAATCTCACTACAGCTCTCTGTGTATATTCACCAATGTAACTCCAATACAGAGAGGAATATGGTAAAATACTGTGAAGGTTCAACTGTTCACCTGCTCTGAAACAGGAAGTCTCAAGTGTACTTTCAGAGACTATCTCTCAGCTGCTTGCAAGGCTTTAAATGCTATGACACATTTGTGGTCCCAGGAAAAGGCAATAATTTTTTCTATGAATACTAGACATCTTTTTCATGTGTATTTTTAATTAGTATCTTGGGGAATTCACTCTACATTTTCCTTGGTTTTATTAGCTACAAATCCATCATGAATTACACTTTTACAACTTTTATGATTAATAAGTTATTAGACTCCTTCTGCTCATGTACATTTTACCTTCATCTGAAAACAGCGTTCTGGTTTCTTTTACAATTAAGCATCACAAGGAAGACCAGGAGGACCTCACTGTTGACTCTTTGAGTGATGGAGGCAAGGGGGATCTGACCTGATGAGAAGGAGCTTGTTGGGTGAGATGACAGAGTAGCAAGGCCATCTGCTGCAGAGCCTGGGCTTTGAGCTCTAGCTTTAGCCTGTACATCTACTGACAGGTACTCCCTGCTATAAACTCAGACTTAGCCTTTGAAGTGTCTGTATCTGTAATCTGCTTGTGATGGCAAATGCAGCATTTTTTGGTCTGTGTTCTATGCAGCGTGGCCGGGTGTCAGGTTTTGAAGTGGACTTTTGATAGGAGATATTTATGGCTAAATCCCAGAGTAAGGGCCACGCAGTGCTGCTCTGCTCAGAAGTGAGGCAACATCTGCTTGTTGCAGACCATGACTTTTAAGCTCTTTCTTACTTGGATGGAACAGTTATGATGGAAATGGTCTGTGAAATTACGCTCTCACAACAAAAGTCACCAGTGTTCAAGAATAAATGAGAAAGAGAAGGCGATTTTGTGTTTCTGCTTCATATTACTTGGGTGTTGGCTGGGGCAGGGTGAGGAGGAAGAAAAGAAAGCAAATAAATCTCACAAAAGTGTAGGAGTAGGCAGGAATAAAAGTTTTGTCATCCTTCACCAAGGGATGAAAAGGGGAAAATAAGACCTGACTTACAACTTTTTTCTCATTTGGAGTTGTCATTCTGGTTAGACATGAAAGTGGATTTTTCCCTGTACAAGATAGGTTTGATGATACAGGCTTTGCTGGAGAAAAGGTGGATTTCTGAAGACAATACAGGAAGGGACATGCCTGTGACTTTTGTAGCTTTGGAGGAAGAAAGGGCTAGGAAAAGACACTGAATACTATAAATATACGTGTTGCCTTAAACTTTTAATGATCAGTTTTCCAAGGCTATGACTTTAGCCAAATTCCTCCAATCATTAGCTGCAGAGATTCAGAAAGCTGCATAAGACAGGTGGACATGCATACATCCCAAAATCCAAATTCCCTCTGCCCATATGCTCCCACACTAGACTCATTGCAGAGTTAATCCTGTGATACCATCAGCCCTATTAACTGCAGGGAGAAAGGCTGGATCCCAGCCCCACACCCTTTGGTAGCAAGGCTGTAATCCTGCACAGCCAGTTTGACAACCCAGGGCCAAATGGAGCTAATGCTGGTCCTTGAGTGCCACTGTTGTCCTTCTTTACCTCCAGTCCAACACCCTGGAGGAGCAGCTACACCAGGTAATTACATGTGGGGCACAGCTGTGCAGGACCCTGCCACTATTTTATGGATGATGGACACCCCTTTCACACTGCCTGTCTTAAAATTCACTATCCTGGCTTGTCAGGCTTGCAGTAGTGCTGTGGGAGTGATAACACTGCTTTTCTTTGTTGCCCTAATGGCTTAAATATGCTAAAATAGTCAGCAAACCTGGCTGCTGTCCTGTCCTCTCCACTTTTCTGAGGTAGTGAGGCTTCTGGGTATGTTGAGCTGCCTGATGTTTGGGTTCAGACCTGGATTCATAGCCCTCCCAAGAGTCCCTTCTGCATGCTGTCCTTCACCAGGTAACGTCTGGATGTGGTGAGAAGCTGAGTGTACTTTGTGCTCTCTCCCACGGAGCCCTTTGCTTTTGTTCAGCACTTCTTTGTTGTTCTGGTAGTACAAGTTAACAGTCTCTTGAACCAGCATCTTTTTATCAGCAGAAAGGCATCACAATTCAGAATATCAAGTGCTGCACGTGTGCCCTCAGGAGGGAACACAGAAGATGGGAAGATCAAGAAGATGAACCAACCTATATCTATTTGAAAGGCCAAACAAGCACTCAAATAGAGGGAGTGCATTTATCTAGGGGCTGGGCTTTGCATTCTCACATCCTGCTGCTGGAAGCTGGAATCAGGCACGGGTGCTTCTTTTTCCTTACTGAAAAGATTCAGGATATCAGGATGTTTGTCATGTACGTCTTACTGACTTGCAAGAAAATTATGTGCTCGGTGTATCTCACAGACAATAAGGAATAAAATCTCACCCTGTCTTCCTGCCACACTGCAGTTCTGTGGAGTTATTTCAATTTAATGAAAAAGGAGAAATAAGTAGGACCCTGGAGATATTAATGAAATACCTGTCACACAGCATGTCAGAGGGAGTGGCAGCATGAGGGTGCACAAATCCTGACCAGTTCTCTACTCCAACCCTGCTGTTACCTGATCCCTGAGTATTTTGCTGCAAATCACATTACTGCTGTTTCTGAGAGCCTCACTGCAAGCTTTCAGCTAAATGGCAAACGAAAATACATCTTAGTCGCTCTATGCTCCACCTATAGTCAGCAGCAAGAAATGTAGGGGCATGTAGGGGCAGCCCCCCTCACATGGGCTGGAGCACGCTCTAAGGGCTGATCCCCTCCATTAGCTGTAATCAAAGACTAACTAAAACTAATTTGAGTGACAAGGGTAAATGACAAAAATTGCACAGTCCCACACCAGTCATATAAATGCAATCATTTACTCAGACTGACGCGTTTGAAATGCACCATCAGCTGTTCCTGGAAACTAGAAGAACACATACAAGGCCATTTGCCAGATTTCTTTCATGGAACCCTGCAGGCTTATGCATGCAGGGCTCATCTATATGTACCTAAGCCTTTCAGCTGAGGAGGCATTGCTTAAATAGCTGTTTGTGCGTCTGCAAATATGGTTATCACTGTTCTGTTTCTTGCCTCCTTTTTTGTGGTGTGCGTGGTTCACTACCCAGGCTAAAGAAGAGAGAAAATCCACAAACGACTTGGTTGCAATGCACCTGACAGACTGGTAGCTTCCATGCCATTCTCTCTCTGCACTGGGAAAATGTTCTCGGATTTGGAGGTGGAAATATGAGAGTATCATTGATCAAATGTACCATGCAGCAAGGTCCTGATATTGCATTAACACACCTAAAGACTTTCTTGAACCAGGAAAGAGCAAAGAATAATTCTTGTTCCCATAGAAATCAATTGTAAGAATTACATGTGTTAAAATTTCACATACGTATTAGCATTTCACACCTTTCTGAAAGGAAGAAGGTATGGGAAATTTGCTGATTAACTTGCTACATAAAAATCGTTCATCTGCTTAAAAATAACTTACATTAAAATAGGTATTCACATTATAATGGAAGAACTGATAACAAAGAAATGAGATGAGCAAATCATGTTGTAAGCTGGTAACAATACATATGGAACAAAGCCATTGGAAAAGAAGTTGACAGGTTTCTTAATGTTTTAAATTGGAAATGAAAATTAACTGAAACTAAAGCTCTTCAGAGTTTCAAAGATTTCCATGCTGATTTTAAAACAAATTAATTTGCTTAAAAAAAGGGCCTTCTGTTTTCAAAA
Source organism: Neodrepanis coruscans (assembly GCA_013400695.1). Classification (NCBI taxonomy): domain Eukaryota; kingdom Metazoa; phylum Chordata; class Aves; order Passeriformes; family Philepittidae; genus Neodrepanis; species Neodrepanis coruscans. The sequence continues at coordinate 26,540 of VYZS01050804.1, forward strand.
CTGCAAAATTACAGACTTTTTTTTTTCCTCTCCAGCTGGAACAGCTTCAACTTCCAATTGATAGAAGTGTAAAAGATATTTCAGGCAAAATTGTTTTTTCTTCCTCTAACTAAATAGAAATCTTCCTGAAGTTTTGGTCTAAAAAAGTTAGGATAATTTTGACTTTATGTCTAGATGCTGAGTGGGAAAATTCTTGGGTGCTTAAAAAATGTCTGCATGTTAGAAAAATGATTAAGAATCCTGTACTGGAACCAAGATAGCTTAGTGCTAAAGCTGGACTCTATTAGCAGTGCATGCATTTAAGCCCATAAAAATACTTCTAGTGTCACAAAAAGTTTCAAAATAATTTAAAATATTGAAGTGCCTATGCATTTGGGTAGGTTGTTAGTGTTCTGAAGTATCTCTCTCCCTGGAAGGGACTAAAGCACACTGCACACCACTGCCTTCCCTCCAGTATGAGGGATCAATATGCCAGGAACTGCGAAGTGCTGTGCTCCTAAACCCGTTTGATTGGAACAATTTGAAGACCTTCAAGTATCTCTGAGGCTAAGTGCAGGCAAGTGAGAAAACAGTTTATATATTTTAAGTGCTGTGAGGAGGGAAAGGAGAAAGGATACTTCTTAATTTGCAGAGGTCTAAAACCAGAAAGGTTGTTTCATTCTGACTTGTGCTGTTTGTGAAATTAATGAATCAAATGCAATAACAGCATGACATATGGTATGGGTGTATTGTCTGCATATTTGTATATGTCATGGTATGTGACTATCCTCATTGGTAGAGCATTTTTTAGGAGGAGAACAACGGCATAATGCACACAAACATCATATTGTTTGACATGGGGCTTCAGCTACATTGTATGCAGCACACAGTGAGGGGTTTGAAGCATCCCAGCTTCTAGCTACTTTTTCTTTGAAATTTAATCTATATTACCAGTACATGTCCAGGATCCAGTGTCCTCCTGAATCCCTACCTAAGAGAGATAAGATGCGGTAAGTTACCAGTTTCATCTATCTCTTATTGATTTCCACAGTAAAGAAATCCAGGCACATGGGCTGCAGGAATTCCTGATGTGCTCTAAGCTAGTCAGCTAGTCAGGTAGCAGGATTCTTGNAAGTGCAGGCAAGTGAGAAAACAGTTTATATATTTTAAGTGCTGTGAGGAGGGAAAGGAGAAAGGATACTTCTTAATTTGCAGAGGTCTAAAACCAGAAAGGTTGTTTCATTCTGACTTGTGCTGTTTGTGAAATTAATGAATCAAATGCAATAACAGCATGACATATGGTATGGGTGTATTGTCTGCATATTTGTATATGTCATGGTATGTGACTATCCTCATTGGTAGAGCATTTTTTAGGAGGAGAACAACGGCATAATGCACACAAACATCATATTGTTTGACATGGGGCTTCAGCTACATTGTATGCAGCACACAGTGAGGGGTTTGAAGCATCCCAGCTTCTAGCTACTTTTTCTTTGAAATTTAATCTATATTACCAGTACATGTCCAGGATCCTGTGTCCTCCTGAATCCCTACCTAAGAGAGATAAGATGCGGTAAGTTACCAGTTTCATCTATCTCTTATTGATTTCCACAGTAAAGAAATCCAGGCACATGGGCTGCAGGAATTCCTGATGTGCTCTAAGCTAGTCAGCTAGTCAGGTAGCAGGATTCTTGGAGACCAGGGATCCTAAAGAGATCTACAGCATGTGTTGGGAGGTACACCAGGAAAGTAGGAGTACTTGGCTACACTGGCCATCCCCACTGGGAGCAAGAAAAGCACTGGGATATGGTTAGTAGTATCTAGAGATGGCCTGAAGCAAATGCTGAGAAGACCTCTAAAGGATGGAAAAGTTCAAGCTCCAACACAACAGTTTCACATAGTTTCCAGTGCTGTTAGCATTATACAATTTTTGATGATCTCTTGGGACTAAGTATGTTGCATCCTAAGTATTTACCCTTCAATTCCTTTTGGAGCAAACACAGCATGGTGTTTCCTTACTATCAACTTAGTCTGCTGACAATATCAATTTAATAATACATAGAAATGGGAGCCCAACCTAGATACTTCAGAAGAAAGTTAGAAATGTAGCAGCAAAAAGACAGAATGCTCTACAAGTTACTTGTTTCCTCTGTAGCTGTATTTGGTCTTGCTATAATATAATATTGCTACTGTGTAATATTAATAAAAAAGCTAAGGTTGGCCATATGTGATGGCAAAAACATGGAGATACCATGTGTTGTATGGCCAGTCCCCATGAGGTTTGCTCATATTGTTCCCAGATTGCCCACCCTCTCTCCATGTCCTGCACGTCTTTAATGTAGCTTTTTTATAATTTGTCATTAAACCTGTACTTCTGTAACCTAGGTAATGGCACTATCCCATATACTTCAATATTTTATACACATCTGGTTCTATGACAGAAATTATTGCTTTACTATTGCAAGGACATTGGCCATTGGCTTTCATGTAAATTCATAACAAAATGAGAAAGAAAAGGCCANTCACATAGTTTCCAGTGCTGTTAGCATTATACAATTTTTGATGATCTCTTGGGACTAAGTATGTTGCATCCTAAGTATTTACCCTTCAATTCCTTTTGGAGCAAACACAGCATGGTGTTTCCTTACTATCAACTTAGTCTGCTGACAATATCAATTTAATAATACATAGAAATGGGAGCCCAACCTAGGTACTTCAGAAGAAAGTTAGAAATGTAGCAGCAAAAAGACAGAATGCTCTACAAGTTACTTGTTTCCTCTGTAGCTGTATTTGGTCTTGCTATAATATAATATTGCTATTGTGTAATATTAATAAAAAAGCTAAGGTTGGCCATATGTGATGGCAAAAACATGGAGATACCATGTGTTGTATGGCCAGTCCCCATGAGGTTTGCTCATATTGTTCCCAGATTGCCCACCCTCTCTCCATGTCCTGCACGTCTTTAATGTAGCTTTTTTATAATTTGTCATTAAACCTGTACTTCTGTAACCTAGGTAATGGCACTATCCCATATACTTCAATATTTTATACACATCTGGTTCTATGACAGAAATTATTGCTTTACTATTGCAAGGACATTGGCCATTGGCTTTCATGTAAATTCATAACAAAATGAGAAAGAAAAGGCCAAATCTTGGCATGGGAATAGCAGGCAGATGCCTAGTGCAGCAGGTGGTGAAATGATCATCAGCTTCCAGATATGCCCACACTGGCTGTGAATTAAATGGATGTTGGTATGTAGAATTTTAGAGGATGGAGGATAACATTGCCAAGACCAGCTGTTGCCACCTTCACCTCTTCCTCATGCTGGAAGCAGGAGGAGCACTGAGATGTTGTTTTAGGGTTCTCACCAAGCTCCTTGTCCTCCTTTTTTTCCTGCCTTCTTGTGACAAGAATAGCCTTGCCTGGGTACCAACACGGTCTAGACTGTGATAATAGTTATTTCCAGAAATTCAGCTAGCAGTTAATTTGACTGATGAACATTCCATTAATTGCAGTGACATTTTGTATGTACCAAAAGAGAAGTTATTACCTGTAAAGTTTACTTTCAAGAGATAATCTTTGTACAGCTTTCTGCCATCCAGATGCTTCATGGCATCACAGAGTTTGGTGGTGTTTGGACAGAGAGTCCTCTGCATTTTGTGCAAGGCATGGGCCATTGCATACACAGCATTCACAACAAACATGATTTTGGATTCTTGCTCATAGTTGGAACTATTGATGGTGAAATGCTTGTCACAGGCCTTTTTATGTGGTTTTCGGTTCTGTAGATTACACTGAAATTTTTGCTCCCAGAAGTCCTTGAACCAGGGATTGCGCCTGTTATTGTAAGGGCTGAGGCTTTGAAAGTACTTGTCAAACTCTTTAACTGGATGAGAAGCAAGCTCCAAGGTTATTGCCCCAGAAGCGATGTGCTCATTGCCCTTGACAATACTCTCTTGAGCTCCCCATCCATCGCTGGCAATCCAGGTGAAGGAAACATTGAAGCGGTTGGCAGCTGCGATGAGCTCCCGTGAGTCGTCGCCTCGCATGAAGAGCACCACCACTCTGGCATTGGGTTTCTGGAGCAGCTCTCTGATCACACCATCATAAGACTTCCTGATGTTGGACCGGCCCACTTTCTCAGAGGTGGCGATGCAGATGTTGCGCAAGCGAGCTTCCTGCTCAAAGGCTTCAATCCCTGTCTCCCCGTAGTCTCCTTCTGAAGCAACCGTTGACACATAAGTCCAGTTGAAGTATCGTAAGATTTCGGCCATGGCCTTTGCTTGGTAAAAGTCCGGGGGCACTGTCCGTGCAAAATAGTCGTAGCGGGATTTGTCGCTCAGCTTGGCACTGGTGGAGGCGTAGCTTATCTGAGGGATCTGGAAGAGTCTGAGCAAATTTGCCACCTAGAGAGGAAGGGGGAACACAGGTTATTAAAGAGTAATGTTTGTAAAATGGAACAGAAATATCTAGGGAATGGCATTAATAGTGTGTTTTAAAGAGATGTTCTGACAATCACAGATTGAGGTTGTTGATAGAAGTTGTTGATAAACTCCAGTGAGAGCACTATGCATATGTACAAAAGTTGCTCTGCTGCCAAGTTAATTCCCTGTGTCCTACTGGGACTGAAATGGACCTTTATTTTTGTGAAACTGAGTCTATTTAAACCAGGAGAGAACTAGACACAAACGGACAATATATTTCAGTTTCAGCCTGTGTTCCTTACTAAGGTCTGGGGATTTACATGCCTTTGCTGTTCATAATGGGATTCATCTTCTCCAAGATTCATTGCATTTGATAACCAAATGCACTAACAAGACATATATTACCTTCTGTGCAAATATCACAGATGTACCGGCTTTTCACAGAACTTTCTGATCCCACTTATTCATGATGAGTCGTCTCCTCTCCTAGATTTTACCCATTTAAATTATTTTTTTCTGAGTTGTTCTGACTGCACACCTCCTGAGATGGCATATTTGTTTCATGCTAGTACTTTTCAAGTGCTACACAATGTCATGTTGATCTACACTTTTTCATAAAGAACAAAATTTTTTAATAATCTCTATTCGTCCTTGTGTGATTTATGTGATCCAAAGTCCTGGATTTTTTTCTTTTTTTCATCCATTGATATATCCAATGCTTAAATATTCCCAGATCTAGTCTGTTGCTCTCATAGAAATGTAGCTCCTGATCATATCCAGAAATAAAAGAAAGGCTATGGCATTTTCCCCCTATGATATCTTCTTGAATCACAAAGGTTTTCGAGTTCTGCTCTTGGTGAATAGAAGTTGTGTCCAGTAAATTAAATTTAAAGCTAATCTTGGAGTACAGCCTGACAAAACCATTTGAAAAGGACTAGTGTACTTGAGATTCCTAAGGGAAACTTATTAAAAATTGCCAATTATGTAATTATTTACATTTTCCCCAGATGTTTCTCTGACCATGGACTATGTCTGTGAGAATTCAAAGGCAAAAGACTGTTTTGAAAAAATGTTGTATAACAGGCAAATTTTGAAGGCTCAGACATCAGCAGCAAATTTAACAGCCTGGTAAAAGAAAAAACAAACCAGAAGAATACTATTGTTTTTCAGAAACCTGTATCACTTGGGATTTTAAAGATTTAGATTCTCTCTTTTCTGTAATGCGTACACTNATTAGGTCTGTGGTTTTGCCAGTGGGTACAGGCACATGTCTGGGAAGTGCTGTGGCTGAACAAGTTACTGTTCCTCAGAAAGCTGCCAATGTGTTCTTAACCTCCCTGCTAGATGGTAACATGTATTAAACTGCCTTATACTGGAAATGTAGGATT
>VYZS01050815.1:9376-29698 GCA_013400695.1 Neodrepanis coruscans
TTGTGACCTTTCTAAAGCTGCTGGAAGAGTGCACGGTTGTTATGGATAGATAACCAAGTACACATGAGAAATTTGGGGCATGCCAAAATCCATCTACTAAGGAAATTATTTGAGATTTCTCTAGAGATAACACCGAAAATTTAAAATGTAGTTAGATTTACTCACTATTGCTGCAGGGTAATTGAAAATGGTCTGTAGATCATGGATAAACCTTTGGGCATTACAGCTTTTTCTTTTTTATAGCATATGGTGGAAGAATTTATCTGGAATTACTCCTTATCCCTCAAAGACTGTCATTTCCTCAGCTTCTAGGGCAAGAACAGCAGTAAATTGTTTTAATCTTTCCAGGTAACATAGTTATGCGGCTTCAGATTTTATGAACCTGCATTCCTTCCAACTAAAAGTAGAATTTAATTAAGCATAGGAGAAGGTTGATAACATTAATCAAGGGTTCATGAAAATTACTCATTTGTCTGTTTCTTCAGCAATAACTCAGATGAACAGATGAAGAATGCCACCTAGAGTTAAGGTTAGGAATCTTGGTCCCTCCCGGGGTACCTGTTTCAGGTTTCTACCCTGTGACCAAAACACAAAACAGTTGTTCAGAGCAAGGTAATTAATTGCTGAAGCTGAATGATATTGTCTAAAAGGTGATTGTCCTGTAAGCATGGGAATTCAAATAAATTCTTTTTTCAAGAGCATATGCAACTTCTTCCATAAGCATATATGATATTTTTAAAAACAGTAGTCAGCATGCTGGCATCCAGGCTGTCTACATACAAACTTACAGCAAGGATGCTGAGAAGCTGAAATAGTGAGAGGTGCTTTACAGCCTTTTCCACAATTATGCTACGATGCAGAGAAAGAGAGTTGAGAGGAATGTAAGTTAAGCTGAATGTAGTATGCTAGGAGGTTTGAGAGATTTTTTTAGACAAAGAATTATTAGACTATGCAAAATGTCTTAATACAAAGCATTCAATTTAAGATACTTTGCAATACTGAAAATAGCTGAAGGCAGAGTTTTGAGTGCTGGAGTAAGAATAAGAATTTCTGGAGTAAGAATAAGAATTACTAGAGCCAAAGGAAATCTAAAATCAAGCATTTTATTCATCTCTCTTGCCTGTTATGAAGAGCTCCCGATGGGACAGCAGCCCACTGGCTCTTTCAATTTAATTATTCCAGCACAGTGCATGTGATTCAGTTGACCAGATACTGACTTCTTGTTCTTCTGATACTGTCCAGCTCCAAGCCCTTGGTGACTCTGCTTTCCTTTCCAGGCAGAATGATGCATATACTTCTTAAAAAAAATGGGTCATACAAAGAGTATTCAAGACTGTGCTCTGCACAAATGAATAGTGTCTGAGCTTTTGGTCTGTAGGATGTTTTCCAGCTCTTGACAGCAAAAGACTTCTGAGCAGTTTGCACAAACAACAGTCCCTTAAATTCTAAAGCTGGCCAGGCTATTTATTCTTTGGGAATTGATAAGGTGATTAAAATTGTGTTATACACCAGCACCAGATTGATGTTGTTTTTCAAAAATGCAAATAATGAAATTGCAATTTTACTCTCTGTTCTGGCTATAATTTTGATTTTAGTTTGACTGTTGGTAGCCTAAAATCCTTCTGCAAATTGTGTAGAGACCTGCACTTTCTCAGCAGTCTCAAGCTGAAGCTCAAAATGCTGCCCTGACGGGACGGAACCCTGTCCAACTCGGCTGAATGACATGCTGAAGTCCAGGGTTCTAATCACAACTTAGACATAAACTCCTGGCCTTGACTGTAGTGACCTGATTTATTTCCCTCTTTCTGAAACAGAGACATAAAGCCTGCTTTTTTTGCATGAGGCTTCAGGTTTATAAAAGAATATACATAAGATCTAGGAAGTACAGTGGAATGATTTAATAGACATTCCCATTGCCCTTGAAAATCTTTGAAACTAAATCTGTCCTAAATAATTAAAACAAGATAAAATGCAGATGAAGAATTTGAAAAAAAAAAAAAAAAAGTAGTAATGATCTTTTTGGGTCATAGATACTTTTTGTGGTGAGAAGGCCTTCACTGACTGGATGTTGAACAGCACTTTACCAATGGTTCCTTTGCCATGAGTCAGGTAGCTGGCACAGAGAGCTGGCTTCCTGTTTTGCTTTGAAAGGTTGTTTTTTTGTAATATGGGTGCTGCTAAACCAAATTTTTTCTTCTGTGAGTCTATACACAGTAACTCAGCAGAGACTACAAGGCTTATTGCATGATATGCAGTGCTCTCAGGGTTCTCAAGAGTATTGTGACAGTAGTTGTGACCTTTCTGTTCTTATTCAGACTCTGTTTTCTGGAACTCAGGCATTAAATTTCTTTAAAGCTGAAAATAAGATCAAGAGTTTCAAGATCAAGGGCAAACAGAGGCCAGGATGTATTTTATATTTTTACAAAATGCTTCTGGGGAGAGCCTGGACAAACTACAAATTGGTAATGCTGATCTGACTATTGATTTCACAGAGAAACTAGGAAAAATCTTGCATTTGCTTCCTTCAATATACAAGGGAAGAGGATGGGTAGAGCTATGAGGTTGCCAGTATACAAAAAGCCAAGGAAATGAGTTTGTGTTAGAAACTGTGGGCACTTCTTGCTGACTGGTATCAGGTAAAAGGTGAATGTACTTGTAGCCTGCCAAGCTGGAGTTGAATGGAAAGATCTGTCTGTCAGCTCTTCCATTACTTCTTTTTCCTCACAATATTATCGACTGGTTACTGGTCAAGCCTTATAAAGTGCTTATAATTTCATTTAGGTTGCTGGGAGCTATGTCAGAGCCTTATCCCTGAGAATTACTTCATTACCAGTAAAGATATTCCTTTAAATTTGTCTGACTTCTGTTTCCTTTAGTGCAAGAATCAAGAAGAGAAAAGGTAACATCAGCTGTGGACTTGGTAGTTCCTCTGCAAAACTGCAGCTGCTGGTTTGTCTGCAACTGTGCCCCCTCCCAGGCAAAGTCATTTCCTTCCTCAAAAGGCCAACCACACCAACACCTGCGTGCACCAAACGGGCTTTGGGAAGGAGCTGTGTGCTGTGGTGGGCAGCACTCTGTGGCGTGGCTCTGCTCAGAAGCTTGAGGTGCTGGGTGTTTCCAACCACAATGTCAGCATGGCCATACCTGTCTTTTCTTGATGAGAACCGAGTCATTTTTCAATGGGCAATTACATCAGGATTTCTCTCTTTTTTTTTTTCCTACTTCTTTTAACAGATTTTCTATAGCTAAATATTTATGTTTGATTTGAGCAAGGCAAAAGTTCTGGGGAGAGGTAACAATCTCTCATGGACTTTTTAGTCTCATTGCAAGCCACCAGCAAAATACACACACTCTGAAAGTCAGAGAGCAGGCACTAAAAGCTGCTCCATAATTAAAATAACTGGGAGAGAGACTAAAGCTGTTATAATAGGAGAAAACCAATGTTACCTTCTGACAAAAACTGAGGTTGTCATCACAGATGTATGTTTCTGATTGACTTTTTTTTTTTTGAGATGATGAGAAAGGAGTATAAATTTATCTATATCAACACAGGATAAATTTGTGTTTATCCTGGAAGTGCAGGCTGACATTTCTTATACTGATTTTTACCCCATGCTGATTTTCATTTAGTCAGGGTTGTACTCTGATACATATTAGAAGGTACCATCAAGGAACACCTCTGAAAGTGAAATTATCTGGGGGGGTGGTTTGGGTATTTGTTGGTTGGGTTTTTTTTAATCAATTCTTATTATTTCTAAAACTTTGATCTGATAAAAGAATGCGTTCACCTTGAATAGTCACAACCTTCCTGTGAAAAACAGGGAGCTTATACAGAGAAAACTGTGAGCTAAATGTGGAAGTGATTAGTATCAGACCATGAGGAGTACTCGTGTCTTCAGGAAACCATGTGGCCATTTGCATTTACATCCCCTCTAACAAATTCATTGTTGAAGCCTAGAATCTGTCAACAGTATAAATCAATCCCCTGCACATATCACTAAGTTCAAATTTATTATACCATCAAGGTGGAGCTCAGCTATCCTTGCTGTCATGCTGCTTTAAATAAGCAAATAGATGAAGATAATTTAAATATCATCTGGTTTTGGAGAGGACTGTGCTCTGTGCTTAAATCGCAAAGAATTTGTGTTGGATTGGATTGGGAATAACAGATCTGAGTAGGGAATTTTTTAAGTGAGGCAGAACTGAAGGGGAGTGAAAACTGATACTGAGTTTTTATATAATGCATCAAAGCTTTGGCATGGTTATTGTCTTTATGAGTGTGTAAACTTTATTTCCTAATGTGAATAAGTGTCACACACATGACAGAGCAGTGAGTATGTGATGCAGAGTAGGCATTATCTTTTGGACCCTGGTGCAATGAGCCCAAACGGGTATGACAGACATATCCTAACTGTTAGATTTGTCTATTCTTTCCCTATAAGAGGGAATGGACCAGATATTTATCCTGTGGTGAGACTATATGAAAACAATTAGACAACTGAAGGAGGGATAAAATTAACGACATTTTATGAAAATAATTTTAGTACAGTTCATACTTCCTTCTATGACTGCTAGAAACTTCTGTAATTCTTCCCCACATTTTATATGAGTTCTCCTGAAATGTTAGGTGGATGTGAATGTTTCAAGTTGCTGCACTTCTGAACTCAGGAATAGTTTTAATTTTTTTCCATTTTCTGCAAATCAGTTTCTCGAAATTCCTGCTAGGCAGATGGAAAACTTTTCATTCCTTTTTAGCAACACCATGAAACAATAGAACTAAGGAAAAGATAAATTGTACCATTCTATTTTATCAATTCAACATTAATTTACATGGCAGGTCTGCTTTTAAAATATTCAAATAAAACTCTGTGATTACAGTTAAGTGTAGTTCTCAATTCTTTTTTTTTTAAATATTAAATTGAAAATACCTTTAATCACCTTGGTTTCATTGTTCTTGGGCTATGATGAAAAATTCTGTCCCTCTTGGATCTTGTCGTGGTTTTACCACTAAAATAACAATTCTGACAGGAGATGTCCGAGAGAAGCCACACACACACCCAAGAAGAAAAACACACAAATATCACAGTTTATTTCACACACACAGAAAACTGACAATAAAGTGCAAAAACAGACAAATTAAGCTTTCCCAGGGCCCGTGTTGGGGTGAGAACGCTCTGGAATAGTGCTGGTCTCTCTCTCTTGGGCTCCCGAAGAGACGCTTAAATAATTAGAGAAGACCCACGGCTGACCTGAGGACCTACAGCAGCGCGAGCTTCCGCTCTGCTTTCTGAAGAAAAACACTCAGACAGTTAGAAACCGTGAGCCCCCCTTCCCCTCCCTTCAGCCCCTGGGAACGGATTTCAGTGCTGATGGAACGATGTGGTCTTTAAACCCGGGCTATGGCAGCGGAGAAATCGCTAATTCGCCTGCCCAGGGTAAAAAAAACCCACAAGTTAAAAAATGACCCCCCGAGGAAGAAGTCCACCCCCCAGGAAATCATGAGGAAATGCAATCCCGAGAGAGAAGTCCAACCCCGGGGAAAAAAAAAAAATCACGAGAAAATGTGATCCCGAAGAAAAGGAAACAGTTCACCGCCAGGGAAAATACCACACCGGGCTGCCGCTGCGGAATCGCTGAATCCATCCCCCACGCGGACGTGGTCTTGGCGCGAAGACGAGGAGCGATGCTACCCAAACGACACCCGGAGCCGAAAAGAGAAAGATGGTGCCCACTCGCCCCTTCTTATAGGGGGCCCCGAGCTGCGCATGCGTAGATGGCCCCTAGTGGCCGGCCTTTCCTGCGATTGGCCGAGTAGCGTTGCGGGCCTCGCGCCGGGTACAGCCCACGTGCGCGCGGTTGCTCACGGGAAATGCTGCGGCCATCCGGAAGCGACGTGTGGGCCGGGAGGGCATATCCGATAATGGCGGCCGCCGCGCTGCAGCTGCTGGCCCGGCCGCCACGCGTCCATGCAGCGAGAGCCGCTGCTGCTCCCACCGAGTGCAGCTCCATCTCCCGCCCGAGCCGTGCCCAGGAATGCGGCACATTCGTCCAGGCGGCTGCGCAGATCCGCGCCACCGGGGGGAGGGGGCCTCCACATGCCACATGTCCCTCGCTCCGGGCGGGCGAGTGGCAGCTTCCCACACTGAGCCCACCGCGCCCATGGGCGCTGCTCGCCAGCGGACACAGCTCGCCCGTGGCGCCTCTGCCGCGGGGTCACCGTGCTTCGGCGCCGCCCTTACGGCCATGCCGAGCTGAGCTGCACTGTGCTGTGCCGCTGCTGGTGCTGCTGCTACTGCTCCCCCGCCACCACCTCCTCCATCTCTGGCGGAGGTGGCAGGGGTGGCGGTGGTGCGGGCGCGGCGCAGCATGGCTTGGCCGAGGGTGTCCAGGGCGGCGGTGCGGGTGGCTGCGGTGTGGCTGCACAGCCCTTCCCAGCGCAGCTCCCACTCCTCCACCGTCACCGCCACCGGTCCCGCGCACACGGCCGACGGGCTCCCACACAGCAGGAAAAAAGACCAGTTTTACTTTCACTTTCACCCCACGACAGATCTTTATGTGTCTGAGATGCTCATGGTAATGTCTGATGTCTGATGTTAGATCCTCAGTACAGTTAACTATTTACAATGAAGGGCAACAAGTCCATAGCCCCATGTCCAGAACATTCAGCTGGGACACATTAATACCTGCCCATCCCCTGATTTATATCTTAAAAACATCTACAAACAAAAATATTCAGCAAAGAGTCTAACATTGGCTTACAGGTTCAATGACAAAAAGGAGAAGCATTTCTTCTCTTAAATCAGAGATGAAAGTTCAGTGTCCTATTCTTAAAGAGCTAGTGGGACAGAGATTTTAGGTGAGATCTTCCACAATTCAGCTAATTGCTGTAGTCATTTAAGAGTTGATGGTTGGAGAGGGAGGAATGGGGAAAACACCCTCTCCTTCTCTCACTGTGTTCACTGACTATTCTCAGAACATGCATGGCAAGGAAAAGGCATAATTGTCCTGGTGTAAAATCTGCAGAGCATTTGGATGTTTCACAGGCCTTCAACAAGTTAGGACTCAGGTCTTGGGTTCTTATGTTGGATACTGCAGCCTGAAACTGGTGCTAAGAGAATATAGGTATTTCTAGAGTTCAAGAAGTAGGATAGTCAACAATGTGGGATTCGACACCTGATCTCAAAGCCCTATATCCAAATGCTTTTAACAGACATGACCCATAGTGACAAGTGCAGCTATTCTGTGTCTATGACACACTCCTCACCATCAGCAAAACTGGGCGTGCTGTGCTTAATGTCCAGTGCCCAATCACTTCCCAAACCCTGTAATGAAAAAAGTTCATCATTAACACTAATTAAAAAAATAACAACAGTCTGGGGAGTAGCTGAGTGGACAGATGCACAATGGTTCAAGCTTCATTTTTGCTTTTTTTGCACATCTTTAGCCCTGGCCTCTGTCAGTACTAAAAGAAAGTTACCGGTTTTGGCATGTGCAGGTTTGCTGCTGTAGACCTCTGCATTCACCAGGGCTCGCCCTCAAAAGCAGAATTAGTTAGAACTTTGGCAACTCCAAAGAGGACACCAGTGTTGAGGAAGCAGTCAGAGGCACCATGGAGCTATCCCATGGCTTATGTGGGGCAAAAGTTTTCTGGGAGAAAGGGTTGTAAGTGAGCACACACTGCTGATTGACAGCCCTAAGCTGCTTGTGTTCAGTGTCGGATGCGGGATGGGATCCAGCTGAACCTACACATGGACACAGAGGAGCGATGGTCCATCAGCGACTGCCTGCCTGTATTATTAATCTCTTGCTAATGTGGTGTGTTTTCTTAAATTAGTACCAAAAAATAAAGATTAGACAATGACTGATTGAAAAAGGATTTTCTTTTTCCCTAATGAGCCACATGGAAGAAAATCTTGTGAATAATTTATCAGCTGGCTAATGACTGAATATAGCTTTTATAATGCTGACGAAATGGTGTTAAATTCATCCCTGATATACCCTATGGAATTGCACCAGGGAGCAATTTGGCCCAATCAAGCTATTTCAGATATTTTTAACTGTTTCAGTATCAAAGGAGAAGTGAGTAGGTAGCTGCAATAGATGGAGACTGAAGGGCCCTTGAGATTGTTTCTAATGAGTGGGTTTTTTGTTTTCATCATTTGTTTTGTTACGTCAACAAACAATACCAGAAAAACTAAAGAAGACACTCATTTAGCAAAGATGCATGTAACCGTTTATTCAACATAAACTGTAGTCAAAGGGAATAATAACCAACAAATCTAAAAAAATGTAGATTACACAATGTTGAAGTATTACTCTTTTCTCTTGAATTGATTTATCCTCTAAAAATAATTATTTGCTGTCATTTCTCTTTCAAGCACAGGGAATGTAACTTGTCATCTATCAGAAACTATTCATTAAAAGTAATTATTTTGTTGATTATAGTCCTGCCAGAAAAGATAATAACTTTTAATACTATAATACAAGAAAATGAAGTAAGGAGCAAAACCGCTTCTTGATCCTTATCCCCTCAACATCTGGGTCCAAATTTTGTGGAGTTGTGTGTGAGGTTTTATTTTAGGGTTTGAGGGGGGTTTTGCTTTGTTTGGAGAGGTTTTGTTTGGTTGTTTTGCTTTGTTTTTTTTGGGGGGGAGGGTTGTTTGGTTTTGGTTTGGTTTTTTGTTTTGGTTTGGTTTTGGTGGGGCATTTGTTTGTTTGTTTATTTGTTTGTTTGTTTGTTGGGTGAAGAAAAAGAAATATTTGAAGAAAATAAGGAATCCTAAAATAAAGTAATTGGGCCAGTTGTCCTGCTGTTTTTGTCAATGTTGGAAATAGAGCAGGTGGGTTTCAGGAAGGTGCGAATATGACTGCACAAGAAAAGTGGCAATGGCAAAGAGAGCTCATTTTCCCTGACTGGGACCACTGAGAAGTCCAAATGATTTGGCTTTGCTGCAACAGGCATTGAGTGCATAGTAATTTTCAATTTAAAATTAATTTTCTGGTAGTATGTTCTTAATAAACACAGAAGTCACAGCATAGGGAAAAGAAAGAGAGATAGGCCAAACTTCATTTTCTTAGGAATTAGAACGTTTTCGTCCCTGCTGTATTATGCCACTTGTGTCGGGATGCATCGCCGTATATCAAGTACAAATTCTGGAAATCAACTGTGTGCTTTGGAAGATGATGAATGTTTCTCAGGCAAACTTTCATTGCCTCAGTATGTCTGCCATAATTATCAGTGTACCCTAAACATAAAGGCCAAATTTAATGTTATACTAAAACAGTGCATTTTCTGAGTTCCCACTGAGCAGAGCGAAACCACTGTTATGTTGCAGAGTTTTGCAAGCACTTTGGACTGGCATTTATGGGATCAGAAATGACGCTTAGCACATAAATTTGGCATGACAGATAGCAGGTTTGGCTCACCACACAGTTGTTTTACGAAAGCTCCAAATCCTCCAAGTTTACAAGGATAGTAAATTCTTAAAACAAGTTAGTTACTGAGCTGAGGAATTAGGCATTTACAACTTTTGGTTCCCCACGGATATTCTCGGTGAGCATAAATCCGGGCGTGCGTCACAGCTGCTCTCCTTGCGGGAGCCTTTCCTCACCTCTATCTATGTGTAAATACAGAGAAACAGAAAATGCTCCATCAGCTTAATACTCTCGCACCCGGTATCACTTCAAAATGCCACAGGTGGGGTTTAATCGAAGACACCTCGCTGACTACTGCTACCTCATGCCTTCCACTGCCGCTGTACTGATTTCCGTCCAGAATCCTGGTTTTCGGCTCCTCCGTTGGATTTGTGGCTCATGTTTCCCGGCGCGGCGCTGCCCCCTGGCGGCCCCGCGGCTCCCGCTCTTCCTGCCGTGCTCCTTCCCCCGCGCGTCTCTCCAGCAGGTGTGGTGTTGGGGTGTAAAGAGCCAGTTTTTGCAAACCGGGAAAAAGAACCACCGAGCCAATGACCAGAGCTTAGAATCACCTCCACCCCAGTTTTTACCCCATGTCCTGTATCCGGTTGTTCGGGCCCTGGCCTTGCACTGCCTTGAGGTCAGTTTGGAATACTTACCCGTGTATTTATCACAGCCTTCACCCAGTGAGTCCCCCCTTAGTGATGTGGGTAAGGGGGTGGAGATCCTCACAGCCGCCAGACTGGTTTAGCAGCAGGGCCCCGTGCTGTGTGTCCTCGCTGACCGGCTGGTGGGGGAAGAATTGGTGTGGCTGACACCTGCCCTGGATGCAGGATGAGAGTGATGGGTCAGTGGTGCTGGTGCCGCTGCTCAAGATTGACCTGCTGGAGTTCCAGCAGGCACTGGACTTCCTCTCCTGTCCGTCCACAGGGAAGTGATTCATAGATCCACAGAGATTTTGTCACCTAAAGGGACCATTAGACCATCTAGCCTCTTGTTCTGTGTAACATAGGCTGCAAAGTTTCGCTCAGATTTGCGCTGAACTTCTACTTTTACTTACTGAAATCAGCTTCCCCAGA
The DNA here is from genome assembly GCA_013400695.1 of Neodrepanis coruscans. Lineage (NCBI taxonomy): Eukaryota > Metazoa > Chordata > Aves > Passeriformes > Philepittidae > Neodrepanis > Neodrepanis coruscans. Next base: position 19,867 of record VYZS01050815.1, read on the forward strand.
AAAGCATCTACCTTTGAAAAGACAAATAGCGATAGATGGGGAATTCACCACATCCTTTGAAGTTTTGCCACGGTAGTTATCACTGTCACAATTAAAATATGCTACTGCAATATAATTTGATTATTCGTCTGGCTCCTGTGGCTGTAAACAGGTCTCCATCATTCTGCCCTTTAAAGTAAAGAGTCCTTGAATCCCTGTTTTAATCTTTTCTGAAAACTTTTATGTGACAATCAGCTCATCTTTCACTTTTTGATAACCTACATAGATCGAAGTTTCTAGCTCTCCTTGTATTGTGCTTTCCCCAACACCCAAATCACATCTGCAGCCTTTCCAGCTTATCAACATGCTTTTGAAGTTGCCTCTGCTAAGCAGTGAATATACAGACAGGAATGTGTGGTGCCACTAGTCTTATCAAATACCCTTAAGAAGCTGGAATTTGTTTACCAGATGCTGCATTTCATAATAGCATCAGCTACACTAGTCTGATAGTAGTTTTTTGGCCTTGAATTATAAAGCTTGCATGTTTAGAAGCCAGTATGTAGGATAAAGCTTCCTGCCCAGGCTTGGACTGCCTACATCAGAAGGCCCTGCAGGTGTCTGATAGAGAGGATTGAAAAGAGTTGTTCCTAAGGGACCGCAGACTTTGGACTACACGTCACACCTACTACTTGTGCCTGAAATAGCTCAAAGCATATAGCTGATATGCTCAGCAAGGTCTTTTTAGGACTGAACAGGACCAACAGCAAACTATAGTTTTAGAGTCAGGAGGAGATCTCCACTTCTGACTGATCTAGGGGAGCTGTTCTGTTTGTTTTTGTCGCATGGTTTTTAAAATTTGTTTCAAGTAGCAGCAACATTCAGGGACAAGATTTGTCTTACAGTTCATAGGGGTACATAGGGGTTTTGAAGATTTAATTTGCTTGCTTTACCCCATTCCTGCTGACCAACATTTTCCTGCAGATTTGTCCTGCCCTTTCTGGGGTTAGGTTTTGTCTTATCAGAGTTGTTCTGGGAACATATTGGCCACCTCTTGTCCTGATTAAATTTCCTTCTGTATTTTGTGCTTTCTGGTTTTTGTTCTCCTGGTTCACCTGTGCATGTTCCTCACATTTTACTCATTGTTCAGATTATATTGTTCTTTCTACTTACCAACCTGTTTACTCTTGGGCTGTGGCACCTATTAGGCTGAGCCTGAGATGTTTGTCCAAGCCTATTAATCCTTCTTATTCATGTACTTAGTTTGCTTTTGCTTAAAAGTTCATTCATTCCTTTGAGGCAGAAGCTCCAGATGCTCTCTAGCTCCAAGACATTAACCAGATAGGGAGCGATTCAGGCACCTGGGGGCCAATAGCAGAATTGATACCCATAAACCATCATGAATAGAAATATAGGTATGCAAAGCTTTCGGCAGTTGACTTGTTGCAGGACATCTCTGGAAATCTAAAGAGACTGAGCAGCAATTTCAAAACACATTTTTCAAACACCCTACTGTTGAAAATTCCTGCTTGAACTCCACTCTGATCAGATCAATGAAAGCAGCACGTACGGATATTGAGTGACTAGATTAAGCTATTTGTCTCCAAGTTGTTCCTGCTGGTTTGGGTCTGTATGTTAAGAGAGAATCTGAGAATCTGCTCATTTCTGAGTCTTGATAGTCATATCCAAAGATTCATAACAAAAAGCAATCAACCCTCTCCCTTATGCAGTATAGAAATCAGATGATAACATGATTCCAGTTAAAATACCTGCCTAGATAACTGCCTGATAACACCTAAGTGCCTGGTGGTTTCAGCCAGAGCTGACATGTTGGTTTCAGCAGTGCTTTCTGATGTGATGCTATTTGTGCCTAATTACATGTTCACTCGTGGCTTGAGTCCAAGCTCCCCCACCATCCTTGCTTCCTGTTACTGGCTCATGTTTCAGCTTGGCCGCAGGCAAGTCAATTGTGTTTTCTCAGGAAGGAAAAAATCAAGTCCTACATGGGGACTAGCTTGACCTTGAACCATGCCTTGCCAAGCACTGGAATCTCAAGGCAATTTGGGCCAGTGACTTGAGACCACTCTTGGCCATGGCTAATGAAGACACTCTGTAATACAACTTGTGCAATTTCAGTGTATAGCTGCTCCTAGCTAACTTGATTTCCTGAGCTGGTTCTTGTTTGTTTAACAGTGTCATCTCTTTCCACAAGAATTTTCAAAGTTTGGTTGCTCCCTTCTACACTGAAAAAATGCATTAGAGAAAGCAAGAAAAATTGTACTTTCATAGCCTTCTTATGCATTCATAATCTGCTACGTTTTGTACCATTTCAGAGGATTGTCTCATTCTGACATTTCAGTGAAACATAGAAAATCAAATTGAATAACATCTCATCTAGGGATTTCAGATGATAAAGAAGCTAAGGCATAATTTTTATCATTTATACGGTCAGTAGCCACATGATTCTTGTAACATGTATGTGATTAACATTAATACTTTGAATACCTAAATAGCCTATATACTAATACATATGATCTATAAATTGCTTTTATGTCAGCTGACTTATAGTACTCTCTCTATATAGTACTCCAATTATTAATATCTTCTCAGTCTTTGCATAAAAGTAATGTGTTTGATTCCAGATCCAACTTCCAATTATGTGAAAAGCACAGACAAAATCTGAAGATCCTGTGTATGTGGGCTCTCCCATAGGGCATAGGCAAAAGTGATTATAGAAAGCTGCTATGTAGCAGTCACGGGAGATGGATAGGAAAGGGTTTAGTGTTTGCTGTTTACACAGCAACTGCATCCTGATGTTGGGGATTGTTTATTGAACTGGACAGAACCCTGTTGCTTGGACTTCTTCCTTTTGCTCTCCTTTGTCACTAAGGTGTTGTGATGGAAGTATGCCAGCATACAAAGGAGGTGCGCCACAGCTAGAAGCACAGACCCAGTTAAAATATAATGGTAAACTTATTTTACTAGTTCTCCCCACAGTTTTAGGGCACCATCAAGTCCCCTGGGGTCGCAGGGCTGAGGAGGGTACAGGGCAGTGGCAGGAGTCTGGAGATGGAGAAGGAGGCTGAGGAAAAAGAGGCTGAAGGGAAAATCAGAAGTGTGCATCTAGCCTTCTGCCTGCCAGCCAGACCTACTCCTCTGTACCAATAAGATCATCTCTGTACCTGTAAGAGGAACATTAAGATGGAGGTTTACCTAATGTGATCAAAAATAAGATGTAAAACAGAAAGAGTGTTCAAAAGCCTTGTGCTTTTAGCTGATTACTGATTGCACCCAGAGTAGATGTTAGCTTTTATCCCCCCAACATCTCATTTCACTCCCACCTGCGTGCAATGTTTTCAGGGTGAACACTTGTAAAGTACTGAATACTGTGGATCCTGGTGTGTGCTTCAGACCACTGTCATTGGCATTAGAAGGCTGTTGATATTTTTAAGAATTTGGTTTTAATTGAATCAAGAATAAATGAGCTAGATAAATATATGCAAAATGTAACTTGAACTTTCAGGACACAACAAAATTTTTCAATAAGGTCAAGCAATCCAAAGCCATATTCCCAGCTAAATTAGAATCGAGGATTCTTTGAACAACAAACAAAAAAAAACAACAAACCAACAAAAAACAGAAACCAAAACCAAAAATACCCCTAACTTTTAAAACTATTAACTACTACTTTAAAAACCCCTAACTACTAATAGTAGTGCCAGATTGCTCAGAACCCAACAACAACATGAAAAAGGAATATTACAAAACCCAAAAAAGAGCTAGCTGAGGGAGCTGAGGCCCAAGGCAAGCTACAATTGTTTCCCCTTTTCTGGAGATAGGAATACCTTTGTCTCAGAGGAAATAGAGCAGACATTCTTTGTAGCTGATTTCCTTCTGACTTCCTCTGTGCTAGAGATGCATGTTTTCCTAGAGCTTTTTGACAAACTAAATCTTTCTTCTGTGATTTCACACTTCAGCAGCTTAAGTTGAGCTAGTTTTCAATGATATTAAATTTTGTTTATGTTAACAAAAAAACCCAACCATACCTAAACTTCACTTTACTTTCCCTACCAGACTATTTTACTCACTTCAGGACATTCATGCACTCCAGTTTGTGCTTTCATTTATGATCAAGCTGAATACTTAAGTTTCTAGTGGCAAAGTTCATGTTTGCATTTTTTTCTCGACTGTTTAGTCTGGCATCTGTTTCAATCTCACTGTCTTGTGTTAGAATTAGTAGGAAAAAAAAAAAAGAAGTATAATTATGCAGTACAATAGGTTTTTGTAATCACTTCCAGATGGCAGATCCCATCCTTACTTTTCTTACTGTTCACTGAAACTCAAAATACTGTGTAGAATATTCTGGAGGTAAAGAAATAGAAATGATAATTACCTCAGTGAAAGGTTGTTATTGTTTTTCATGAAAAATCTGCCAAAGGAAAAGAAAGTTAAAGAAACATAAAAAATAGTATGTGAATTGGTAATCACTGAGGGAAGAACTTATTAATCACATTGAGTGCAGAAAAAAGACTAGTGAACAGTGTGATGATAGGGTCATAATCACAATATCATGAAAATGGACTCATTCCACAGTCTTTTCTTCAGTCTTTGCCTAGATGAACCATTTAAAAAGCATGCTTGTCCAACATCATTTTCTCTCTCTGTTAAGAAAAATACAGAATTTCTTGAGCTTACAGCAGATGATTTACTAAGGCTGAGTTAGCCAGCTCAGGCAGCAGCAGCTCCTTCTGTGACATTCAGGGAGATGGGCTCTGTTCCCATGCCTGAGGACTCATCCACAGAGTGCTGTTGCCATTTGGATGACATCTTTTCACTTCACTCGAAGTTGCCTCACCGAGGAGTTGGTAAAAATCCCTTCCAGAAAGGTAGATGGCTGTCTCTTGCCTTTTTGAGAGTGGAAAGATGTGAGTTCTTCATGGATAGAAGGAAAGGTGATTAGAAAGCTATATCATATCAGAGGCATTCAGCAGAGCAGGGTATCTGGGTGGGAAGAGGGACACAAGTAATTTTTTACAGTTCTGTTTGATAAAAGCCATTTAAGAAAATGTGTAGTTCCTTACTTCCAGATGTCAAGGAAATAGTATGTCCTGGCTGTTCTTGTAGCTGTTGGCCTCTGACTTTCCAGCACTGATACCGTAAGTTGGTTTATATTGGCTAGTATAGTGCTGAGAGATCAAGATGAAAGAGACTTTGTGACAAAGTTGATTTATTTTTCCAATGAAATTAATCTCTGTCATCTTTAGATGATAAAATGGCACAGAGTTGCCATCCTACTTTTCAGAGTTTGTCAAGGGCTCTCTTCCTGATGTTATGAAGAGCAGAAATGTATTTATTTCTACATGTGAGATTTACTTATTCCCTTTCACTTCCATCTCCCTTTCATTTATCAGTCCAGGAAAGGAGCATGTCAGTTTAAAACAAAGAAAACACTTGATATGTGGGTGGCGCCAGATTCACTGCAGATCCCTACAGAAACTTTCGTTGTGAAATATGCATGTTTGGATGTGGTGAAAGCTGAGAGTTTTGCAGATTCCTTCTCTCCTCCATTTGGGTGACAATGCTGTACTCTCTAATTGACCAGCATGATTCAGTATGTTTTGGTTTCTGTCTTGTTTCTTTTCGTGCCTCCCGTATCCTCAGCAGTGCTATCCTCTTCAACTCTAAAGGTACCTCCCATTCAGCCTGCAGATGTATTTTACTCTTAGTGGAATATCCAGTGAAATTAAAGGCCTCAGTTTTTAACTCTTTCATAATCTCACTTCTGCACAAGGCACACCACAAAGAGCTTCACATGCAAATTATAGTCTACTTGATGGATAATATTTGAAAGAAATAAATTCAGCAAAGCCTTGTTTGGTGGCATTGTGGCTAGTGAACTGGCTATTTGCCACTGAACTACAAGTCTGGAAGGAAAGGAAAAATTAAAAGAAATGCAAATTCTTTATCATATTTTGTTTTGGAAGACATGATTTGCAACATAGACACAGTTGTCACCCAAGAAAAACTCATTGTTTCTAACTTCTTGGAAGATACTGTCTTGATAAATTTGTGGACTGTGTGTGGGCTCTTTTCTTTCTTTCCTGGCACAGATCCTGTTAAATACACAGAGGGTCAAATAGTTCTCTTGGTCTCCCTTCAAGGAGGCCAGCTGGAGAGTTTTAGAGTAACAAAGCACACTTTTCCCTTCTGCCATTCACCTCTGTGTGAACTGACAGTGGGCACTTGAGACCTGGTCTGTTCTCACTGACTTCAGACTTTATTTCTCTCCTTCAAAACACTGCCAAATGGAGGCCTTTCTGAGTGAGTGAAGAAGATATATTATTGAATGTGTCTGTCTTTGCCATAGTAGAATTATTTTCATGTCCATGATACAAGACACTGTTGTGTTTCAATGTTGTTTCACGTTAGGTTACATTGGGGTATTTCAAGTAGATGAGCCAGTGGAGTAATTTAGTGAAACGAAGAATTTCCTGAACATAGATGGGGAAAAGACATCCAGGAGTTAGCAATTCTTGGATTTTTCAGAGTATATGTGTGGATATTAGAAAGGGAACAACTAGGGGAGAAGAGGAGAGGAGAGCACTTTTGTGAGAGACCAAGTCAACCGGGAATATGCTGTGGAATGATGTGCAGGGATCTACTGTTACTGTGAACTACCAAGTGTAATTTGAGGATATAGCTGGTATTTATTGGTATTTAATGTGTGATACTGGCTGCAAGAAATGTATTTTTATGTGTATGCACTCTGCTACCAATTTAATCAAAATGAAGACAAGGAGTAATTTAAGTGAAATGGTAATAAAAAAATTTCATACAGATACTGAAACTTCTTTTGTATGTTCTTATCTTGTGTGAGCATGCATCTTTCTATTTGTGATGTCTAAATTGTGGATTTCTTTTTAAAGGAATGGCTGGCCTTTAACAGTTATCTAGTTTCTCAGTATTTTATCTTACAAATTTAAAATGGCATCAGGAATTTAAGAAGTATCTCTAGAGTGTATTTATTGCAGCTAACATTGGTTTTACCAGGTTTCACAAGGAAATAGGATCATCTCGTAGCATCTATGGACACATCCAAAATGCAGTTGTACAGAAATTTTGCTCCTCAAGGCATGCCAAGGGTGAAATGTGTTTACACAGGAGACTCTGATCTTCTGCTGCAGAAGATTATTTTTACTTTTTTTAGCTGAAAATCTCTGAACACCAGATTTAAGACTTTAGTGATGGAAGACAGGAGAAATACAAATATTCTCTATTAAATAAAGAATTCCCTGAAGCCTGCTGTGAATAACAATTGTGCAGCAAGAGACTATCAAAGCATGAGAGGAATAAGTGTTTTTGAGGAAACCAGAAGGCTTTACAGTCTGAGACTGCTTCAACAATAAATATGAAATCAGTTCAAATTATATGGCAAACTATTAAATAGCGTCAGTGTATTTTGGCATGGCGGTTGGGTTTAAACGCATTAAGCTTTTCAGTGAGTAGTAATAATATGGCATTAGAGCATTAAGAACAGGATGAGCTTTGCCAAATCTTTGCTTTAGCTCTTTGCTTAAAGGCATGTTTAAAAGGTAATTTCAATGTGGTTTTAACTGGCTGCAGTACTAACCTAGTAAGGGCGAGGGAAAATCTGGCAAGAGCTGTTGAAATTTTGAGATCTTAGATTTTTTGGATTACAGTTCTAGTGGGATGCAGCTGGATTATTATGTGAGCAGAGCTCTGTTGCAGCTTGCATGGCTGTAAAATGAAAGGAGTTTCAAAAAAAAAAAAAAAAGGATCAAAATAATATATAAAGTACCAGTGTGTATGTGCATGGGCCAGAACCTTTTATAGCAGCAGAAGATTGCCTTTGGGTTCCACCAGCTGTCTGCACTCCAGACTGTGACTCTGCCACATGAGGCCCTCTTCACTTTTAGAAAATGACATTTTAGTCATAGTTGCAGGCAGAATCCCAATAACCTCTGGATCTGAGCATAAAAGCTATGACTCATCAGATGGTTAAACATGTATATTCTTCAGTGAATAGACTGAGAAAGAGACAGAAGAGGGGGTTGTGATGGAAACGAGGTCTGGCCTTCATGGCACTGTATCTAGTTGGTGTTAAAGAGAAGCAGTTTTGAAGATATTTTGCAGCTGGAGCCTAACAGAGCCTTAGACTGAGGCTGTGTTTTGGGATGGCGGGCTCTAGCCTTGGGAATACTGCTTTGGAAATTCTTTAATTGGAAAACCAAACCTCCATCTGAGATTAAGTTTTGACCTTTTTTTTTTTTCTTTTCTTTTGTAAGTGTTCCTGTTTGAGAGCACAGGAAAACAGGCTTTCCATCAGACCATCATATTCTGCTGGCAAAAGTTATATAGCGATGATCCTTTCTGCTGTTATGCAAAATTTCGAATTTATGTTCTACATTTTAAAATTTAATCAGGTTCAGATTGTGTTTGGTTGAATTGCAAACGGAACCGTCTCATGACCGATGCAGTTGCTGACTGCTTTTTTGTCATGATACTGGTGAGTGCAAAACTACGCTCAAAACAACTTCTCCGAGAAATATTTTTGTAAGCTCAAAGTAAGTTTTTTTTTTCTGGCTTTATGAAAATGTTGTAGACTTTTTAGTTAATTAATCCATGCAGAATCACTGCACTCAGCATTGGTAGCTGGCTGTACCACAACTTGAATATTTGAACTGATCTGCAACTTCTTTGGGTATGATTTTTTAGTTGACCTGAATCAACTAGTCTACCAGAGCTTGGAAATGTTTGAGAGACCTGAGAGCCACCTCTACAGTGTCAAATCAGTCTTCTAGCCTGTACACTCAGCAAAGGAAGTGGCAACACATCCAGGTTCTATCCATTTAGATTAATTTAATTTAATTTAATCTAATAGAAGAAAGTACATTGCCAGCATTAGTTTCTTTATTGTATTATCAAAATTTCCATATGGGCTATTGTATTCTGAGTATTGTATTCTCCCTAGTTATTCAACAAGACATGATATTCTTGTGTTATCTTGAGTTTTCCTATGTGTTTTCACGACAAAAATGGGCAGCTTCACTTGGGGTTCCTTTAGACACATGGCCAGACTAAATGATAAATAATATTGGCAGAAGGGCCACAAGACAAAAATATCTCAGGAATATCTCATAATTTCTAAAATTATTCTAGACTCTTCCAGAATGCAAAACCCTATGGAAATATAGGCCACTTAGGAACTTCTGAGGCCATATTGTACAGTTAACTCATTTTCAGATACCTAGGATTTTTTTAAAATTTTCTATTATCTGAAGGCAAATTCATGTGGAATTCTTGTATTAAATACTTCATGGATATTGTTATGAAGTCTAAAGTAGTGCTAAATACTTTTTTTAAGCAAGATGTTTTATCTGAAAGACCTCAAGCCTTAGCCAATGCCTGTGCAATCTACAACATATTCCCATTGAATTTTAATCCAGAGAATAAAATTTCTGTGACTTTTGCAGCATTTTCTTATAGTGACATTTTTAGTTACTTCTGTAGTGAAGAGTATGTTGTAACAGGTTGTACAGTCCCAGAGCTTAAGAGAAAAAATTAAGATAATAGTAAAGAACAGATTAAATGATGTTGCTCTCCAAGCCTTCGCTTTTCATGCCTCAACTTTAAGTCTAGTGTTTTAACATTGTTTTTTTACTGATATTACCATTTTTCTCTATCATCTATCTATCTATCTATCTATCTATCTATCTATCTATCTATCTATCTATCTATCTATCTATCTATCTATCTCTATATATCTATAAATAAATAAATCAGTATTTGGAGATTAAACCAGTACTGACTTTTCTTCCTTGCATTGTGTCTTCTT
>VYZS01050815.1:29826-50192 GCA_013400695.1 Neodrepanis coruscans
TCTATCTATCTATCTATCTATCTATCTATCTATCTATCTATCTATCACAATTGGTAAATCAAATATGCAAACACTTGATCTGAAAAGACTATTTAGATATTTTATGGCCTATTCAGTACAGCTATATAGACATTTCAAATGTGAACATATTGTTCAAAGTTGTGAAAGGAGTAACATATCTCACAGAATAAGGGCAATACTGCTGAACACAGTAGAATTACATGAAAAACGAGGAGGATAACAGGCCAGAGGTGATTTATAGATACCAGAACACTGCTGTAACAGAATTTTTTTTTTGCCTGATGAACACCTTACAGGATTTCCTTCCACCAGATCAGGATTACTTTTTTTCTTTTAAGCACAATAACTGTGTAGAAATTTTTGTTGTAGACAGGATGGGTTTTAAAAAAAAGTGCTTATTTTAGTTGGAAAAATATCTGATGTCATATGCTACAAGGAGACTTCTGTAGCTATACATCCTTTGTGACTGCAAGTTCTTTGGGGCAAAATCTCTTATCTCTTTCAATATGTAAGATATACCTTACACACTGGGGCTTTGTTCATCATTAGTCATCATTTTTGCCCACACTGAGTCTTTAAATGAGATATGGAGTCTGCTTGTTTGGTGTCCTATGCAACAGAGTTGAGATAGCCTATTCCAAAAGAAATATGTGAAACGAACTGCATCTTCGGGCCTTTGACACTTGTTCTTTCTCACATGCTTCCATTTTATCTAAAATAAGTTATTTGGACTGAAAACAGATGGTGGTTCTTTGTCTATGAAGAAATCAGTAACTTCCTGAATTTTAACTTCAGTGAACAGAGAAAACTTTTATTCAGGTAAAAGAACCTATCTGAAAATCTGACAGTTTCATCATAATGATGGCCAAAACAGAAATTTTTGTGTTTCACTGGTATGTGGCTTATCTGTGAAAAACATAAAAAGGTCCAATTTTTTCATAATACTTTTGTCTTTATGATCAAGTCATTAAAATTCCTCTTTAAATCAATTCTTCTCTGTTCTTTTCCTTAACTATTCATCAGTAATTGTGTTCCACTTTTCCCCAGCTGACCTGAAGTCTTCGAAGGAAGTTCTTTTTTAGGCTGTCTGAATCTGTACTCTCTCCTTAAGAAGAAAAGCTCCTTAAGAAGAAAAGCTTACTCCCCAATTTTAGCAAAAGGTGAAATTTCAGCCATGAAAGATTTTTAATCTTTTTGTCCCCCAATTTTGTTCAAGCTGCATGCATTCTGCTCTAGGACACTTGCAGAAGTTGCTGAACAGCAAATGGTGCATCAGCTAATTCAAACCTGGAGATAAAATAAACAAGGCAACAGTTTTTGCAAACAGGTGATATTTGGGTAGTGCTCTGTGATATGTAACAGATATGAAATCAAAAGAGACATTAAGGAGGCTTTATCAACACTTGGATTCAACAAGCTGGAACAGTGACTGCAGCAAGAAACCAAGTTCAAGGCAAGGGATAAAGACAAAAAATGACCTAGTGGTGATGGGTGAACTTTGATGAAGTTAGTGTGATGCCTATTTACAGTCATCCGCTATTATAGAGATTGGAGTAAGTAAGGAAAAAACCTCTAAAAGCAAAGACCATCATAAGGTGTTGAAACACTCCCAGCAAATGCCTTGGTTCTCTGTCCAGCATTGCAGGGCTCCTACTGTAACTGGTGACAATAATGGCAAAAGGGCAGAAGAGCAAGAAAGCTTTGACTCCTGTACAGCATTGCTCTGCTCTGCTTTACCCTCATGCCACTTCCAGTAGTAGTGAGGCCAATTGCCCTTCTGAAGATGTTGGAGGAATTTTTTTTCTTCCCATTTCTTCCAATGTGAATCTTCTCTGAAGGCAAAAGAAGTAACTTCTAGAGGAGAGGAGAGAAAGAGAAATGAAAAAACACATTTGGAAATTTTTTCACAATTTTCATTAAGTTGTTCTTAAAGAAAGGACAAAATGATGAAGGACAAAAAGGTGAGAATCTGGTGTGGACTTGAACTGAAGAGCACAGAGATCCGTTTCTGGGAGGAATTTCCAGATGGATGTCAAAGCACTGTGTGGTATAAAGGATATCTGCATGTGATTTGATATCTACTAAGTTTTAATGCCTCAATGATGTATGGGTAAAGACACCTGGCCAATGTCTGGAAAAACTTAAAACAGGAGGGGCTGCAGTGCATTCTTTCAGATACGTTTGGCTATTACTTATTCCCCAGAAATTGTTTCCTGTGCGTGCTTCATTTTCAAATGCATAGAAATAACAATTGACTTTCCAGATATCAATTTTGACAGTTCAGAGAGAGGAAAAAGGTGTACAAGTGTAGATTAATGAGTCAACTTTAAATCTGCCCTGCAGAGCTTCTGAAATGCCAAGGAAAACACAATGACATGAACTGATAAGAGGGCATGAATGAAGGAGGGATGTTGGCACCCACGAAACTGGGCTAACTGTCCCATTAAGATTAGATGAAATTGTCTTAACTGAGGGTATCACTGTGTCCTACTTATAGCAAAATGACAAAGATGCAGAGTGTGGAGGTTTCAGTCTATAGGAATATAGTAATCCTCATTTAGAAGAAACATAAAGCAGCTTTGGAAGGCCAATGTATATGTAGTTGGTGCAGGTTTTTTAAAGATGTTGAGTTTCCTGATGCAGTTAATGCAATATAACCCCGTGGAGAGTCAAAGGAAATAAATCTCTCCAGAAGCTATTTGAGAGAGCTTGTTCCTGATGACATTACTGCTTCTGATTAAGGAGCTGCTATGGCAATAGAAGGGCAGGATGGTGAAAAATCTCGTAGAAAAGATACAGTTTGACCAGAGCAGAAGTCTTTTTTAGCATTGAGATTTGCAAGTTATAAGGCTTGTCTGTTCTGCTGTTGACCAACCAGACACAGGACGTATGGAGCTCTTTGCCAAAAGGCCTGGCTGAGACTCAGAGGTGGCTTTTGTGTTAGCTCTGAGTTTGTTGGCAGTACATGGGTTTTATAAGTAACAAGACTGCTGTAGGACAAGCAATATTTTAAATAAAAATGTTTGGTCTCCAAAGCAATTGTTTTGTGGTTGTCTAGTTAGAACATTTCTGCCCCAGAACATTCTTCTGAGAGGAAGAAACAGTTCTGATGTGCGTGGTCAATAACCAAATGTAAAAGATTTGCCCTTTGCTCAATTTTTAGGGATTCTATGCTTTTAAAGTAAGGCAATCTGTCTTTAATTATCTTATGACACACCAAAATACTGAGAACAAAGTGATCTTTATTGTGTGGCCATAGTAACATGACATGGGCTGAGGTTAAAGCCAGTTACACTTTATCTGGTGGCTGTTATTGTTGTAAAGCTTTATCCTTGTTATCTTCAGGATAGACTTGAATTATTTTTTTCCTATTCTCCAGTGTTGCAGACAACAAGGCCCATATTACATCATGTGGCTTAAAGAAGATTCTGTGAGAACCTTACCCCACATAGAAAATTTTCTGACTGCTTAGACTTGTTCCCATCTAAACCATTACCAGTATGTAAAAAAAGCCCAAGAAAGAATATGAAGCTGTGTGTTTGCAAATTGAACACAATGTGCATAAGTTTACAGAGTGTAAAAGAAAAAAATCCCATCCATTTTTACTAAGGCTGTATTTACAAGCCAAGAGGCACTTTCCTCTCTCCTGAGAATTTGGAGATAGTATTCAAATGATCCTTAGCTTTACAAGGCATGGAAATAAATCAAGTTAATACAGGCAGATTCCTGGCAGGGTTTTTCTTCACTTTTCCCTACACAACTATGAGTGCAAGTGAGGGCCAATGATTTTGGCTGTGAAAAAGAAAGCTTATAAAAACAGTACCACAATGGTTTGTGCAGGGTGTGTGGCCACAGTCATGTTAAAATAATAGCACAAGTATTATTACAATAAGATGTCTATATGAAGAATTTGTAGAAGTGAAATGTTCAATTTTTAGGAGTCAAGATCTACAATAGGACTGGTCCATATGCTCAATAATAATTATTTACTATATAAGAAAATGAAAAATAAACCACTTTTAAGAATTTCTTAAATGTTACAGCCCAATTCCCATTTCTGTTTGTGCATGAACTTGTTCTGACAGATGACAGCAAAGCAAGATCTTGCAAAGCAAGCTTTTGCACTCCAAGCTAAGAGCAGAGCACCTTGCTGGAGAGCAAGGCATCATCCAGCCCCCAGATGTCTGAACCTCTATGCATCAGGATCCAGAAAGCACACCCTTGCAGCCACATGCCTTAATAGTCTTCTTCCTCAAGTCTTCTTCCTCCTCCGCTGTAATAAGGTGATGCAAACCAATGCCCAAGTTGCATACTCCCTGAAAATAGTGAGAAAAGAACTGAGAAAGCCAAGGTTCCATATTGGTCCAGAGGAATAGCTACAGCTCATTTATCTCCAGGGCCTTCTTTGAATGTTGGCGTTTTAAGCAAAGAACTTCCACATTTAATCCAATCGTATAAACAACCAGTATCAAAATCTGGTGAATAATTCTTCTTTTACAACATAGGAGAATTCAAGTTAAAAAGAGAAAGGGGGTAAAAAGACTAACCATAGTAGTACTTTTCAGGGAGAATGAATAATTGAAATATGGTACAATATATCCTACATTCATTAGTAGTAAAAAACAGAGTTTATTTTCTATCACAGTGATATCCTGCACAAAGAAACAGCGTCCCCTGATGTGGCAATGAGTTACAGTGGATTAAAAGTTTAAAATACATTTAAAGAGTTTACACTGCATTATTTTCTAGGGTGGGTAAAAAAATACCATACTGTTTCTCATCCTGTCCAAACATTTTTTGTCCTATTGGAAACTGTGTTTTCATTCTTATTGGAAACATTTAAATTTTATTTAATACAATTTCTTTTCTATCCACTGTAAGACCTTCTGGCACTACAAATTTATTTTGCAGCATGATTACTAAGGTTGAATATTCTAGTTCTCCCACATAGCAAAAGGTGCAGAGGGTCATATAGTGAGTAATCTCTGTTGTCTGCTGCTAGATGAGCAAGAAATCAGGGTAACATTAATTAAATACCTTTCATCTGCCTGCCTGAGGACAGACACACCAACACTTCCCTAGAACCAATGACCTTTGGATATCTGATAAATGTTTTGAAGATATGTAGAAAACTGTCCATTAAACAAGCAACATCAAAATTTTGCTCATATCAGGCTTTAAGCCCCACTGGACTTTTGCAGCTGCCCAAAATGCAGCAGTTGCAGAAACACAACAAGAATTGCTGAGAGCAAAAATGAGAAGCAGCAGCTCTCCTGGGCATTGGGAGGCAGGGAGGAAATGAGGGAACAGCAGGCAGTCGGAGGTCCAGGCACAGTGACTTGAGCTGTTGTGCAGCCCAGAGTGATCTTCTCTTCACCAGAATTGTCTGCAGCTTCCTTCAGCAATGGCACCTTACAGAAGGACGTTGCACAAAAGTCGTCCTTGGATCAAGTTAACTTTTCTTATTGCTACCTATAGCAATAAAGATGTAGGAAGATCTGGACAAAAAAAGTAATGAGATCCAGCACCTGGAGGATTGTACCAAATATACCTTAAATCATGGGACAGCCATGGGGATCCTGGTAGGACTCATGGTATTTGTTTTGCCACATGCTCTGTTATAGGAGAAAAATGGATTAAAATTTTTTTACTTTTAAAATAAATTAAGAATATATTGTCTCTTTCAAACAAAGCCAAAGTCAAGGTTTTTTTTACAATTTCCTCCGTTCTCTCATTTGAAGTCAATGTTTCAGTTAGTTTAACTGCAGTTGATTTGGTACTAGTGAACGGTATTAGGATAGGAGCCAGCTGCCAAGAGACTGTAAAGATTGACAGCTGTTGGAGAGAAAACTGGGAGAGAAAAAAAGAGGATTGTGACTCTTCAACACTTTTAACAAGGTGCAAGAAAATTTAAAACAGTAAATATATAGAGAGACTTGTTATTCAAAAGCCTACATTGACTAGCTAATGGAAAAATCATGATTTATTTAAAGAGGCAAGAGTGGACACAATTACAGTTCAATATCCACTTGTACATTGTACTATCTGTTCAGTGGAAATAATTTCTAACTGCAGTAGGAACTATGAATAATTAGAAAATTATCTCATGAATTCATTTGGGTCCTGGTCTATTAGAAAAACCCAGGATGCTTTTGGCATCTGCAGGTGTTCTCAGCATGGAAGAATCCTGTCCTGGCTCATCTCTACTATTGCCCTCGTACCAGATGCCTTTTATTAATGCAGCAATATCCTCGAGGGAGTCACATGGTCTGAGAAACAGTCAATGAATGCACCCAGATAAACATGTGTGAATTCAGTAGTGTGATGCCTGCTCCAAAATAATAATCATGGCATGAACAATGTCCTGAGGTGTATATTGACTAAACATTGTCTTGTAAAAAAGATTAGCATGGCACCCTTCTCACAGTTATACAGACCAGCAGCAGTTGCACTGGCTAGTAAAAACCTGTGGGTTTTTTTACACTCAGCTCTTCTGGACAAAAAAGAAAAGTGCATTTACCCCCTCTCTCAATGGTGTTTGTTTTGCAAATTTTAATCACAGAAGAGCTTTCCTGGAACAGGATGTTGATCTCTTAGAAGCTGCAGAGGTGACAAGGGAGCTGAGTTCATTGCCATGTCTATTGTGATGAAGGCATCCCTTCAAGTATTCCCTGCTACTTGGCTGCAGAAGGACTTCACCACATCTGTGGTTTCTCATATGTTCTTATGTACAAGTGTTACAGAGTGCAAAGAGAAACAATTCAATGTGTTCAAAATGGCCTCTAAAATTGTCAGGGTGAGGAACTGTCAGTCAGAAAACAGCTTATTTATATATACGGGGCTTTCTGTGTCAATATTGGTTTGTGCTTTGACAGCTTGAATCCAGTTCCAAAAAAGAGCAGAGGGGTACACCCATTTACAGCTACGTCCGTGTAATGGGGTGTCTCAGTCTGAGATGGTGAAAGGGTTATCTAACCACCACTTGGACAAGAGCTCGTTAGAGGAAATGCAACAAGATTTATTAAAAAAAAGACAGATGGATAGATAGATAGATAGATAGATAGATAGATAGATGTGTGTGTATATATATATATATATATATGTATGCATAAATGGTACCAGCCACGCCTCCCACACACCCGAAAACCGTGCCTCCCACACACGTGAAACCATGACCCCAACACACGAAAACTTTGCCTCCCGCACACATGAAACCATGCCTGCAAGACACGACTCCAAGAACCCAAACACCCTGGGACTCAGCCACCAAAAACACCCCAAACCCTAAAATGGAACAATTGTTGAAACTGTAACCAAAAGGATTCAGGCAGTAAGCAGAGTGTCAAGTTTGCTGCTGCTGCTGTGTAGCCAGAGTCAAGAATCTGCAGCAATCTCCTGCCATGGGAAGTATGGAACAACCCGGGATACAGGGAAAAGTCTGGAACTCCCTGGGGAGCCGGCTGGATACTCAAGCAACAGACCATGGCCAGGACAAGGAAAGCGAGCAGTCCAAAGGAGATGGCTGAAACCTGGCATGCACCACCTTCGTTCTCAGCACAGCCCATGAAAGAGAGAGAGGGTGAGCCCAAGCCCATCAGTCCTTTAAAAACCTCTCCAACTCCCTGCCCTTCCTTCATACTTGGCCCGGTCGAAATGCAGCTCCGAGCTGTCTGTCTTGCCAGCCTTCCACCCTTTTACGTCACCAGCAATGGTGGTGCCCATGTCGACCACACAGTCCACAGTCAGCAGCAGGATGGGTGCCCGGGACAGCGCTGCATTGCTCTGTGAGAAACGCACACAGCCACGCACACGTCCATTCTGCAGTCCGGGCAACTAGGGAGCAGACATGTGCACGGGGCCGCATCCCTCTGCCGCCACAGTGCCCCAGTCCTGACCCGACAGTGGCAGCGATGGCTGCTGGCTTGAGCGGTGCTGCCGCTGCCCCCGCGCCACAGCAGCTTCTCACACTACGGCACTACATGTTGCTCCCGCTGGCAGCCCGCACCACAGAATCGGCCACTGCTGTTTCTGCCCACACCACAGGCCACTGTTCCACTGTCACTGTCCTGGCTCACCACCACGATCTCTGGAATCAGCTGCTGCAGCTGCCAGTGCCACTCACCACGGTCCCTGCATGCAGCAGCACAGCCCCAGCTCCCTGTGAATTCACTTTGGGAAAAAACAAAAATGAAAAGGATTCAACACAGTTACATATCATAGGTATTTTCTGTGCACTTAAACCATGACATGGGGACAACTGGGAATATTAACAAAAGGAAAGCAGGAGGGAATGTAAACCCAGGGAAGTATTGTAACAAACTGTTCACTCTTATCACACACCTCTACCTGGACCATTTTCACTGGGGCTTATTTTTTAAAGGAAATATTCATTGAATGTATTGCAAACATGAGGCTTGCTTCTGCTTGAACTTTTTCTGTGAGCATGGATCTGTTACAAAACTGTTAAAGTAAATGGGAGGAGTATCATGGTGACAGGACTGGTCTGGACCCATAGGAAAATACAGCAAGTGCTGGCAAGATGTGCTTAGTAAGGTCATTTGTAACCATGGAGAGGTAGCTGTGTAGTAGCTTTGTTGCAGAATCAGATTCATAAACCAGACATTATAAATGCAGTATATTGTTAAGCCATTGATGGGAAAGATTTTTTTAATGTTTTGTCTTGGATAATTTATAACATTAGAATGATTGCTCTTTAGTTTCTAAAAATAAATTCTGCAAAATGTAAAATGGTAGATTGTATTATTTTAGAGTTATTATCATGCTTTCTGTGATTCTTCTTATGTTTTCTTATCATATCTTATCATGATAAAAAAGGAGCATTTAGAAGATGCACATTAGCACTTGCCTTTCCAGAGTACTATTTGGACTTTTCGATGTGTTGGGTTTTTTTCTAATTAGAGGTGCAGATACAAATTAGGGCATATGGGCTGTGTCCAATCCTGTTGAGTTCAAGCGTGAGACTCTGACTTCAGGGGATGTTATATCAGTCACTTTTGCCAGACATTGAAATTTCAGTGTTTTCTTGTGAAGTGTTGAAATGCAGAATCATTCTTAGATCAGATCCAGCTCTCTTGACAGTTTTTCATCCTTGGCTAAGACTTCAAACAGCTTCTGTTGAAAATGCAAGGTTTCTTACTGTCTCCAACATGAACAGAGCTGGTAATTGTAGTATGGACAGTATAGAAAATGAAACTCAGAAGTGAATATTCTTTTTATGTTGACAGTCTGCTTACAAAAACATGACCTTGTGTGAAGAAATGATGCACCATAAAAATAAGCACATACACTATGAACTGTGGTTGGCAACATTTAATAAATGCTGTGGTTTAGGCAAGGAACATACATTTTGTGAGAGTGATTTTCCTTTAGTCCTAAACTAAATGATGGTATTTCTTAAAAACATTCAATAAGAAATCCCTGAAGCATTAAAAGTTTTGATCGATTACTATCCTTTTTTCCCCATTTTCCCAGCAGAATTAACTTGAGAGAGAGTAATTCTCACTCTCAGACAAATTAAGAAAGGCAGAAAATGCCCTTTTTATAACAGATATTTTGTAGCCCACCAAGCATTCACACAATATAAGTATTGGCTCAGAGAACTGGGAAATTTGACCAAAATATCTGCTAAGAGGTGAGCAATAGTAATCAAGTAAATTATGTGTCCAGCCATACTGACTATGCTAAAATGAGTGGCAGGAGAAGATGTCAAGATTTTTTTCTTTATGACCTCCATCGGTATGTGTTAATTTTTTTTGGCACTGTCCCAGGTCCCAAGTGTATCTGGTTGAACAAGGGGAAAAGGCAGCAGGTTTTATTGATTCATAGTAGAACTTGCTGTAATGTCCTGAAGGAAAACAAAAGGCTTATGTTAGCTATAAGGTACTCTAATATATATTTAACTGGTATAAATTGTAAGGTTGTCTCTCCTTAAGAGTATAATATATAAGGTTTTTTCAGAGAGAGTCTGAAGTGAAAAATGATCAAAGCACTGTCCAAAGCAGACGAATTCATCAAACAAACTCAGTTATTAAAAGAACACAAACTTATGTATGAATTATTTGCTCCGGCTCAGTTTTAATAGAGGCTGCTAACCATTCCCAGTCCAAGATGAAGGGTAATTTTGTAGTGAAGACAAGCACCATGGCACGTGATATATTGCAGAATGGATCAGGTAACTTGACTCAGTTTTTCTCCTTGATGCTGTTTCCAGCCAAACTTCCTGAGGCTGGGAAGCATCATTTTCTGTAAAAGTCAGGTTCCTTTTGACTTAATGTTCTTTGGGATTTTTATAGATCTAGATAACTTCCAGAGATGCCTGAGTCTCAATCTCTGTGCTGTCCTGAAACGTATCTTGTGCACCGCTGAACTGTCACAGTGCATGACAAGGTTTGTGAATGGGCAGGTCACTGTGGCAGGTCTATCACTGGCATCGATCAAAAGAAAAATCTTTGTCAGAGGAAAGTTCCAGTATCACTTCTGGGTTTAGATGGGTCTTTTCAGTGCTTTCGGAAGGAGAGGCAAGAAAGTCTGAAGACTGGAGTAGAGGCTGCTGTGTAGCATACAGGGTTTTGGTGTGTCAGGGACTCTCTGCATGGGGATAATCAGGACAGGCATAGGGCAACCAACTACATGAGACAAGACAGAAGAATTGGTTGCGTAAAATTCATGATGACTCTGGGGTACCAGCATCTTAAACTGTCTGGAAGCATCCTAAAACCTCTGTTACCTCTTCTAAGCACTAAAAAATTAGTACTTCTTAGGAAAAACTGTGATTTTTTTATGTCACTAATAATTTTTAGGCTGGAATTGATACTTGACCAAAGTAAAAGGACTCCAAACCTTATCAATTGAACATAAATCCTGCTTACATGAAGCATGAAGCGCTGTAGATGTTACCAAATTAACTATCTAAAATGTAGCTAAAAAGAGTTATGAATACCTAGGGTAAATTTTTTACTCACTGAAAAGAGTGGGAATTCTGCCATTGATCTCAACAAAGCTAGAATTTCTCTCTCCTTAGACTGCCTACCCTTTTCATTTTATTAGCCATTCTGCTTGCTGGTTGCAAGCATTTTTATTTTACATGAAGAGGTTGTATTCAGTCAGAATATAATATTTCACGATTGGCAAGAAACCCTCTATCCTGCAACTGCAGTTGTAGTTGCCTGTAGGGAAGCAGTGAGTGGCTAAGGGCCAACAAACTGCAGTATTCAGGAGGGGTTACAAGGGAAGCAGAGCAGCAATGGAACAGAGAAGGAAAGGGGCCCCTGCCTTGCATTCTTCTACATGAGAGTTAGGAAGAAGCTGCAGCCATCTGTGCTCTTAGATGCTTCCTTTATGTAATCTGCAATGGTAAAATTGGCTGCTGCAATGGTCATTCAGGCTTTTTTCCCCCCAGTTGCTACCCAGCGTGAGCTGCCAGTGTTTGAATTTTCATCCAACTCACTCATTGCGTGTGTTGACTGGGGGGAGCCTGTTCCTAAAGCTGAGTTAGGTAGCCTGTGCTCCTTCTGCTGAAATCTTTTACTAAGGGTGTTTCTTGCACAGTGTATGATGCTTTGCTGGTGATGGGAGAAACACGGCTAATAGCTGTGTACAAAACACTAGTAGCTGCACACAAAACACTACTTCTCTGGACCAGGTCCAGCTTTCTGACTTATTGGAGCAAGGCCTCATCTCTTACTTTGACAAACCTTCCAACTCATTAATTCCTATTCCCAATTCTTTATAGGGAAATGTTGTCTTTAGTAAAAGAAGAAATTTTGTAAAAAATACACTTTGTAAGTTCACTGCTCACGTTTCTCTGAGAGCTTTTGTTAACTATTTCAAGGAAGCTTTCTCTGAGAATAAAAGGCTTTCAGGAGGTGAGTCAGCCCCCAAAAGCACTGGCTAGAACACTTCATGCACCCCTTTACTCACAGGTGTGGTCCCAACAAAGTTGCAGTCCTTAGTGGCATTGCACCATATCATATTATATTTGCAGTCCTTCTGGAATGCTTTTTTCCCATACACTTTATCCACATTTTGGTCATATATTATCTGCCTGACAACTCAACACCTATAAAAATTTATGAATTTGTATTAAAACCAATACTTGATTATGTCAGTGTTTATGAGACTTCCCATGAGCCCTATATTCTTCAGTTGAATCTAGCTGTAGCCCCTCATAATAATAATAAAATAGGCCATATTTCACCATTTCTCTGTTAACATGACTTGCTGCCAGCAATTACAGTAGCTACCAGCTCACACTTTTGTTGATTTTAAGGATTTGCTGCCTTTGCTTGCCTTTCCTGATCTAAACACACATAGACATTTATTCAGTGGGCCTCCTTAGCTTGGCTAGAAAGAGTTGTGGGTGCATGTTTCAGTTTTCAGAGAACAATATCTGTCTATAGTCCTTCATGTAGAAGTGTGCAGTAACTCATAATGAATATGTAGTTAATTGTGAGTTTTTGTACTGACAAGAAAAAATTGACACCATTAAGTTCTTTGTGTTTGCAAATACTCTGGACAGTGAGACCAGCTGAAAAATATAAAGAAAAGAAGCAAATATGTTTCTGCCACCTGCAGTAAGTCTCTTCTTATTTCCATCCCTTATTTGTCTGGATCAGCCTTAAATACTTCATTCTGAGGCTTGATAGAGAATTTTTGTGGAGTGCCAACTGCAGCTCATACACTTAAGCAATATACTAGTCCTCTTCTGGCTTTTGCAAGGGAGAATGTTTCACTTGAAGTTAATATTTCACAGCCTGTTTTTTTTTATTGTGCAATTCTTCTATTTTCATTATCCAGTTTCTAGAGTCAAACTAAGATATACAGTAAGACCATAAGGGACAAGTAAGACTCTAGCATTTTAAATTAGATATCAGGGAGTCTGTGGGATTTCTAAGGTTTAATACTAGCAATGGTGAAATACCATTGCTGTTAGGGTAAATGTTTTTGTACAACATGATAGCAATATGAAGATTCTTACATCCCAGGAATGATAAAGTTGTTTTGAAAGTGAATCTGAAAAATAACTTCTATAGAGATAAGTATATGCATAAAATATAAACCAAACATCTACATTTTCCTAATTCTGAATAACCTAATTACGACACAGAAAGAACATGGAGACATACAGATATTATATGTGAAGCACAGGAGCAAATTTCTTCTAATTTCCATTGCTTTACTTCCCATAACATAGCTATAATATTTCTGTAATGTGAGAACTCCACAGACATAATTTTTGCTGGTTTGAAGGATGAGTCTGATAGAAGTTGGCTCCAGAAGTTATAACTATACATAAATTTACAGCATCCAGCAGTGAATCTGTAACATACACACAACTTTTAGCCAACAGTTATATAGCATTGTAACATATTTTATAGGGACATAGAATGGTTATGATTCTTGAACTTTTTAGTTCCTTCTATATTAGATTGTATCTCCAGGAAAAAAACAGGTGACATGCCTAATTTGAAATCTTTTTGAAGTTTTAAATTTAACAGATGTAGACAACACCAGTAATACTCTCTAAAGATGTTTTTCATGTCTCAAAATGCCTTGAATGACTTAATTGTGTCAAGACAGTGGTGTAAAAACCATTCAGGATGATACATCACACTTTTCCCAAGTCACATTATGTTCCACTTACAGAGAAAGCATTTATTAATTTACAAACCTTTAGATTGCTGGCAACAGTAGACTATTTGCATTTTGGAAAGTCCTGTAGGACATAGTCCCATAGCCTATACAAAAAAAGGAACATAGAAAATGTACCAAAAGGGGAAAGAAATTGATAGACCATTACACAGGTATGGAAAACACCATAATTCTTAGAAGTTATAGTGTTCTGGAGCAATCTAAAAAACCTCTTCTGAAGTTTGTACTGCCAAAATCCTGGGCAATGAAAGACCAGTGTTTTTGAAAATGATTCTATGAAGAATTTAAAAGTTGGAATCTAGATGCACAAGAGTAGTTAAAGTCATGTAGGTCAGAAGTTTACACCTATTCCAGTAGAATAATTAGAAAACTTTCCTCTTTTATTCAAAGAAGGATTTGGAATCTGTGGATTTCATTTTGTAAGAATATTTCCTAAGCGATCAGGTGGCCAGGATGTTATAGTCAAATTTCTACTTTTAAATCTTCAGGAAAGTAATGGAATGCACGTTTTTCTTGCCTACATAGTGTTCTGACTACTGGGTATAGATTATTTCTTTCTCTTCCTTATCCTTGAAAATGTAATTGATTGTCAAACTTGTCTTTCACTTCTTTTGAAAGTTTCCTGATGCAATTTCCTTGATGCAATTCTTACCCGCAGTTCCTATGGTGCAGTATGGCAAGAATTGGTGGCATTCACTTGTAGAGATGTTACATTAGAGCTAAAATACAACACACCCCAGCTCTCTTTCTCTCTCTCTGCTACTCTCCCTCCTTTCTACATGACCGTGTGTAGGTCCTAGGGGATATCAGATGGCTGTGAAAAGCTGATTTGTAGTCTAGCTATATAATTATCAAGCACACTATTTATTTCATGAACATAAATCATATTCCTTTATAGAGAGAAATAATCAAGTTAGAATCACTAAATTTTATAAAATATAAGGAATCAATTTCAAGGTCAAGAGATAAATGACCTTCCTTTTAATTATTTTGCTGTTATAGACTTCCTTTACCTTTATTGCACTATAATTGTTAACTGGAGACAATTTTAATTTAAAATACCATCCTATTCCCTTGATAAAGACTAGAAGAATAATTAGCCACTATGCTTGATATCTGCTAGTAAGAGCTTGTAACATCTCCACCTTGTGGTAGTTTCTCTGAATAATGAGCCTAGTCTGCCTCATCTCAAATCATGGTTATTTTGACTCTGAGATTCCAGGTTCTCTAAACAAACATATCATACATTGAGGAATTTTAGTTAAGAGATTTTTGTATCAAAAAATAGAGGTTTATATAATGTAAGTTAAAACTAGTTTTTGTTTCATGCTTTTTATCAGACATTATTAAAATGTTTGTAATTTAGACAACATCATTAATCAAATTCAGGGATAAACAACTACAGAGGCAATGAACATATAGGGTGCCTGAAATTGTTTGACTTGAAAAGAAGTATTTCTTTCATAAAAAATGCCATCAAATCAAATAAAAATACTTCAGAAGATTAACTACTTTTAATTCATTGAAATATTTACAAGTATCCTTATATTTGATGAAAAGAATGTACATTATACACAATAATACTCACTGTGTTGAGTTGGAAAACGTTATTGTCTCCATTTCATAAGGGAAAGCTAACTGAAGAGAGAATGTACCCTTTCACAAGGTCACAGAGGGAGACAATGACGGAAGAGTAACCCAGGCTTTCTATTTTGCAGTCCATGGTGTTTTACTTCTGTATCTGCCATCTCTCATCTTGATTTGCAGGAAATTGTCTACTCAGCTCTAAGATAAGAAACCTCAGATCACAAGTACTAACTCAGCATTAGTTGCAGAACTTGAGATTTTTTTTTTAATTTATTTTTACTTTGTACTTTTTTTTGCTTGCAAATGTATGAAAAATGTCCCATGATATTTCTGGTATTTCCCTGATCACAGTCAGCCAGAAAAGTTAGGACATAAGCTCTTTTGTGTTTTTTTTGTTGTTTTCTGAACACACCAGAATTTTTAAATTCCAACACAGTCAAATAAATAAGTGTAATTTTGTTATCTAGGCTTTCTAAAATGTCTGAAATACTTTGGCTTGGTATTCTAAATTAAGGTGTCTCAGCCTCTCATTTCCAAGTTCCAGTTCTCATTGCAAGCATGATTTTATTTTCTCTATATTTATTCCTTATAGCTACTCCACTTTCATCCATAGAAATCTTTCCTGATTTTCTTGTAGTCATTGTCCTTTCCTCATAGCATATCATTTGTGAAAAGCTACTTAGCAGCCTTCTGTAATGCCTCATACCAAGTGAGTTCAAGAAGTCATTTGACACAATGGCAGGAATGTCAGCAGCATCGTTCCTTCTTTCTGCATTTTGAGGTGCTTTCTTGCAGCCAGAAAAGCTATATTAGCTCTAGTCATGGACCTACTATTTCTATTTTGGGGACGAATCTGTTATCCTCCTCGTCTTACTAACAGCAGTACTTTTCTATAAACAAAATTGCAGATCCTGTAACTGCTGTGGTAGGATCTGAGGCCCAGGATGCCGAGTTGATGTTTCTCTGTGACTCATTCTGAGAAACATAGTAATACCCAAAGTGCCTTTTCTGTTCCCCATTCCTACTGGGTTGTGTCCATTCCCTGAACTGAGGACCCATGAATGAAAATGTGTACTATTAGCAGGAAGAATGAGACTTTTTCTATTTTACTCTTTTTTTTTTTTTTTTTNTGAGGGAAGAATGAGATTTTTTTTTTTTTTCTTTTTTTTTTTTTTTTTAAATTGTCAGAGCTCTTTTTTTCCCCGATCTTCAATGCCCTATACTTTTATCAAGAGAACATCTAAACTGGGATGGCTCAAAGGCCATATACTCTGAAAACTGATAACAAAAAAATAGAGAGAAGTGACTTGTCACAGTGAGTATCTGAGTAAGATTTTAAATAGCTGAAAATGCTCAGTCATGACACTCCAAACCAGTCCAAAGTGTTCGATGAAATGGCACTCCATGGGGAAAACATTGACAAAAGGTCTTGGAAAGCTTTTGTGAAATTCAGGGATCACCTGAGATGTAAATCTGACAGAGGAGGAAAGGAAGAGGTTTTGACAATAGCAGGGGTTATAATGTGCATATGTAATCTGTGCATGAGGTGATGTTTTGAGCTGGGAAAAAAAAAAGCTGGAAGAAAGAGCTGTGAGAATGGTGGATGATGAGGAAAAGCAGTAAACTTGGTCAAATGGAATAAATTAATCTAGCTAAATATAGATGTCTTCACTATAGGTGTCAATATCCAAGTTAGTCATCCCAGCCTCCTTAATGGGCCATTCTTAATAGATTTACTCAGAAAGGACATATTCCTCACTCATAGTTCACACAACTGCTTTATATTTCTGTTCTATTCTATTCTATTCTATTCTATTCTATTCTATTCTAACAACATTTTCTTTTAGAAATATTCTATCTTTAAAAGAAAATTCTTTCCTTGTCAGCATGTGAACTAGTCATGAAGTTTATAGACAATACGGAAGAAACACTCTGAGGGCATGGTTCATACCCCTATGAAGTAGTCATGTAAAGTAAATAATAAACAAACCATATTAAACTTTCTCTTTGTTCTAGTGACTACAAAGAAAATGCTCTCCCACAGTACAGTGACATCAGAGTTTTTGAAGTGTCAAACTTTTCAGCATTTTTTCTAAGAGGGAAAATTTTACCCTTTTCTGTTTGAAGAAGTCTGCCTGAGACTGATTAGAAGCAGCATGTAGTACACACGTTGCAACAGTGCTGTTGTCACTAAGCCCCCTTAATGATCTTGAAGACCGCAGGCACTTGCCTACTGTAGGCACTGGTGTGTGAGGGCTAATGGCTGCAATCCCAAAAACAAGGACACTCCAACAGCCCTGACTCAGGCAACAGTGCCAATTAAGCCAGCTGGAGCCATGTCTTAGTGAAAGCTGCAGTGTTTGGCCCTGAACACTTCCCAAAAGGATATAATCAGCCCAGGAAACACTTGCGCAACAGGCAGTGGCTCCTGGATCCAGTTGATGTTACTGGTATGCAGATACTGTGTTAATCTGCTGCCACAAGGTAGTATATAGTTGATGTTAGTGCCAAATGTACTTGCTTAGTCGAATGCTGCTCAAGTTTCATTCATCCTGTAAACTGAGAAATGCTTAGAATGGTCAAAACCTAAAATGTTTATTTTTAAACAGTGAAAATATCTTAATTAAGTTTTAGGGGTTTGTGGACTGTGTGCACATTCACACAAAATTCTATTACTTAGAACATGAGTTAAGGAAATAAGAAAAGTCAACTCTGTGGTGTTCAATATGATCTGATGGAGAGTATAAAGGGATATAGCTTATCCTCTTACTCCATGCAGCTGTCCGTAAAAGTAAAAACAATGGCATTTCCCTTCCAAGCTGCTCTAAGGTTTAGCTGATCACCTTCTATAGCAGAGCTTGCAATACTTATGGTCTGTAATATTAACTGGGGTAGAGCAATATTGTGACAAAAATTTGATAACAGGCTATTTCTTTGGAGTTGAAGGGAAGGTCCACTTAAAACAGTTGCTAGCATGACATGCAACCATACTGACTATGGTGATTTAGATCTATTACCTCATTTTTTTCTGAAAGCCACTTACTGCAGCAAAGAAAACACAGACGATTTTTTTTTTAATTTTTCTTAAATTCGTACTACTTCTGCTAGAATACATATCTGGAAGTATTTAAAAGAACACTAAAAGTTCAGAATTTGAAATTTAATGAAACAAGATTTTTATACTGATGATGCAAGGAATCTAGAAGAAAACAATGTTCCTTTTATAATTAAGCAGGGCAGCTATTTATACTGTCAGCTTCATTCCAGTACAAAGTGCACTCATGGCATCAATTTAAAGGGCATATGTTGGAAGCAAACATACAAAAGTGGTTTGGAAAGAGGCATGGAGTAAAAGTTTCTAAGTGCCTAAGTTCTCTTCAAGGAGCGAGACTTCAAGGACATTAATTTGATTTTGAAAGTTTTACCCAGACTTATCAGAAACAGAATACAACTTAGAACTGACCATGATCCTCTGTAACTGCAGAAAATTCCTCGCTTTTGGGATAGGTTTTGTTTGAGTTACTCCAGATGTACTTGCCCTATTCGTGTGTTTGATGGAAGTCCAATTTGATTTAAATTACTTGCTTTGACTTCAACCGCAGCAGAATTAAGTCTTGAGTCTTTTGTTAGTAGAAGACTCAGAAATTTCTTATCCCCTCTAATCTGAATTTTTTTATTTCTTCTTTCAACTTTTACTGTCCACACTTATCTTTACTCAGGTAAGGTGCATTACTAAAAAAAGCCTACCTTGAGGTGAGCAAAACACTTTTTTCCTAACCTTTCCAGTTTCCACCAGCCTAAAGAGGAAAAAGTCTAAGTGTGTACATTTTACTGCATAGCTGAAACCAAATTTTGCGTGGAAATATTTTATCAAGTACCTTAGTTTTCTACGCATTCCTGGAGGACCTGCAAAGGAGCAGCTTGTCAGCTAAATTGAAAACATACTAATAAAGATTTAGAAGTTAATGGGAGACATTTGCAATTTCCCAATAATTTTCCTAGTGACTTAAACTTGAAATAACTGTGTATACTTCTGCTACTGTTTTCCTTACATCTTTGTATCAAATGACATGCAGAAGAATTAGTGCCGGATATCTACCATTTGTCGCACACCTATCAAATTATAGTTTTCCTAGGCAAACTTACAGTTCAGGTGGCCAGATCTCTGTTTGTCTGGAAGGCTATTTTCAATTACTTTTAAGTAATAATGTGTGTTTTATAACTCAAACCACTTGTATAAATAGAGCTTAAAACCTTGTGACTGAGGCAATAAAATAGAAGCAAAGGTTTAGGTGTTGTAACCTACTATGCAGTCCATTTAAGGGCAGTGGCTGAAATGTAATTGCAGACTCTGGGCCACTTTTGTCCTAACTAGAGAATATAAAAATTCTTTTCTATATATAGAGTTAGGATGATTATTATCTTAGTAAATCTGCTGTAATGACTGCTGCTTCGTTCAATGAACCTTGGCTAATTATTGTGAACTGAGACACTTCCATATGCCCTGCTAAAGGCTATGGGCCAACAGCATTTCCTTCACCTTGTATCTCCAGGATTGGAAAAGGGTATCATTTAAATATAGTATTTTCATTTAAGGGTATACAGAAGGATAGATCTACTGGGCTTGGTTAATTCTTCTGTGTCTTCTTTCTACTTCTCCATTTACTGTGACTAGATTATCATATCTGAATATCACATGGCCAGTCATGTATTTATACCAACTAATGCTGCATGTCACTGGCATCCTGACTGAAAGGTCAAGAGAGAAATAGCTTAGATGACCTGACTAGCTATTTCAGAGCATATCTTTTGTTTTTCATACCCTTCAGAATAAGTTCAGGCACCTACTGTATAAAATTTGTGTATTTGATAGATCTTTTTGACTTTAGGAAAGAAAAATATAAAGTGATGTCTTATTCCTTTCTTTTATCTGCCTTAAGCCTCCAAGAATATTCCTCTGCATTCTTGCCTGTGTTGATAACATCTTTTCTAGCTGCTAAAGAGCTGACAGCACATTACAGGGGTTGCACAGTGCTGAACCCTTCTCATTTAGATTTGGCCTGTATGCCAAAAATGCTGACCTTTTC
>VYZS01050820.1:0-11227 GCA_013400695.1 Neodrepanis coruscans
TGTCTTCCATTTTCTCTTGCTGGCAGAAAATGCAGGTGAATTGAGCAGTGGTGTGAAGGAAGCAGCATTTCAGTAGTGATGAATTATGGTGGCAGTGCTGTGTGCTCCATCATTTTGTTGATGTGGAGGAATGTGGATGCACAGCACATGCCATCCAACACCTCCCTGCATCAGCCCTCAGTTGTGGGATGCTCTGGGTGAGGTACCCAGTCCGAGGCCACAATTTCTCCCCCAGCACCAGATCCCATCACGTGCTCACTGTTCGTCTTCAGCCTTTCCAACTTTGGGGAGCATTGAGTGCTTCTTTTCACCCTCAATTCCCTTTACATGCATCCAGGAAAATAAAACACAGCACTCTGGCCTCCAGAAGATGATGTTAAGGTCTCACTCCCTTTATCTCAATAGGGATCAGCATTAGAAGAAGAGCCAAACATAAGCCAGGTGTCACCATCTCACAGTCCTGCTCTAACTCTGCATCCTCACTAATCACAGGCAGATTAAAAAACCCCCACGTCAGACATGCTACGGTAAAGAGAACTCTAAGAAGGATGAAGAAAATGAAGACACTGTGAAATGCAATAGATGTCAACTTCTACTTATTTTTTAATTTCATCTCTTACAAGCTTTTTGGAAGCTAACATGATTAAGTTCTTCACACAATTTATTAGCATCATGTTGGAAATCCAGCAGTATATTACACTGTCTGAGTAATCCAATTAGTAAAATGTATTTATTTAACCAGAATATTAGCTGCACACAATCCCAAATGAAGTAAAGTCCCTGATCCTGGGGTTCCTCTCACTTCTTGGAATTCATTTACCAGCTACAGGAAGGCTTAGTCTAATGAAATAAATATCAGCCCTATGTTTTTGGAATAATGCAAGAAAACCAATCTTGCTGCTCAGCTAATTGCTGCCATGTTTTGTTTTGTTCTGTTTTGTTTTCCCCCAGTGGATACTGATGGCACATAGATTTCACAACAGCAGGAAGGTTTTTCTAGCTCTTCCAACTTCTTTGCACCCCAACCCCAAGAACATCCCCAATCCCCCCAAACCCACCTGGATTCCCATTCTTTACAACTACCAAATCATTCTCAAAATTTGGGAAAAAAAAAAAAATTAATTCAGCAACCCTTGTGCAAAAGTGAACCTCTTTACTCTGGTTTGAAAGTGCTTTGAAATAAATCCACTGTGGGAAGCGAAGGCTCTCCAGCACTTTTTTCCTTCCTAATGAAGGAGCTGAGTGACAGCCCCCGAGGCAGGAGGTCTGACACCACCTCAGCAGCATCCCCACCATGTTCACTTGCTGGCCTGAATCAGTGCAAGCTAAAGGGACTGCACTGGGAGAGCTGACTGATGTGTGACAGTTTTGGGGTATTTCAGTGATTATTTTATTTTTTAATTTCTTCCCTTTCTCCCCCACCACCCTTTAAGTTTGTTATTACCTTGAACTCTCCTAGCTCCTACCACAATAGCATCCCCATCTGGAGCTCCTGGACACAACCTGACTGTCACCACTGGGGTGGCTCTCCCAGCCCATGGCATCTCATCAAGGAAAGGTGAGTGGTACCACGAAGCTACCAGGGGAAGAAGAAGAAGAAGGGCTCAGTCTTGCTGGGATCCACTTCTTCTGCAGCCCTCCCCAGGGAATGGCTGGCTGTTGACCAATGGTATTTTTCCAAAGCTGCTACTTCAATTTATCTTCATTAATTTGCTTAATTAATTATTTTCCCCTGTGAGTAGAAGCAGGACATTCAGTCATGAACAACAGCAAGGAGGTGATGCAGTGAGATGAGTCTTCTGTTCTGCCCTTGGCACTGCCTGGCGACCACAGCACTGTGGGCAGCTTTTGGCACTTTCCCTGCCTTTGGATTTGAGCCTGAGGTGAGCTGCAGACAGGATCAGGGGAGCAGCAGGTACACTCATCTTCTCCCATCCAGATGGGGCGTGGAAATGAAAACCTTGGGGTAATGCATCATCTCTGGATGTGTGTCCCCAGAACCCAAAATCTGGGATTTTGGGAGTCTGTAGATGCCATATGCCAGCAGGAAAAGTCAGAGAGAGGATGGATTTCCTTTACTTGCTCCTTACCTGTTTTTCTCACACCTCGAGGAGTGTGACCACATTCTCCATCTCCTTTTGCTGCTGCAGCAGCACCTGTAAGATAAGTCTGAAAGCCACAGTGGCAAGGTTGGATGGAGAAGGAAGGGACTAACGGCCAGAGTTAATAATAGACATCATTTGCAATGTGCCTCCAAAAAAATTAACGTCCTGAGGCAAAAGAGCTAATTTTGTGTTTCCTTTCAGATCCTCAGCTGAGTGCAGCAGGCGCTGGAGGAGGGGAGGTGTCTGCACCAGAGACTCACTTAGGCTCAGTGTGAGAGCCCGTGTGATGCTCATTCACATGCAGAGAATTTGAGAGAGATCCTCCCATTAATGCAAACAGGAATTACCCATGTAATCTTGGGATTAACAGAGCCCAAGGAACTATTTACATTTCCTAAATGAGGGAAACTGTATCGAGTGGGTAAGGCAGAGACGGGGAGCTGAGGCGGGGGAGAGTGACTCACTCTCTGCATCTGTAGGAACCAGGGTCACTGGCTTTCATGAGAATTCAGCTGGGGTTGAATAAAATATGTGTGTCTTTGGACAAAAGCTGCTGAGGTACAAAGCAGATGGACTGATGTTGTCCTCGGGCTCATGGACAAGAAGGGAGTCATGCAAACTTCAGACCCCAAATCTGTGCCTGCAGATCTTCCCCACAGAACAGGGTGCAACTCCTTATTCTCCACAATGATTACAGCAGCAACTGGAATAATGAAGGCCAGTTTCTTACTTTCTTATTTAATCAGTCTTGTAAAGTCTCTCACACAAAAACCCAGCGCCCAGTGTGACTTATGGGTGAGGACATGGACCTTGCTCCCTCCCAGGTCACACAGAGCATCCTTTTCATCAAGATCTGAAATCAATCTCAAATCACCCTCAAATCACCCAGAGCATTCACCACACTGTGTTTTTCAGTCTTTACTCCTCAAAAGCCACAGTGAGAGGCAGGAGAAGCCCTCAGAGCCCCATTTTCTCCCAAATGCTATAATACTCTTTATAATCACTGCAACAACAACAGTTACAATAACTCTCCATCCTTCACACACCAGACGATGAGGAGTCAGACTCCATTTCCAAACTAAGACATCTTGTGTGCTCCTCTCCCTCCCCTCCAGACTAATAGCTGACAATGTATGCCTTCCACATTAATGATAAGGGTTCAAGGGGAAAGAGACTGCTCTCCTGTTTCGCTGACATTACACTCTCCTATGTACCCACCAACATACCCTAAGGCAACAGAACTAGTAATAGGTTCCTCTAACTGCCTCCTGCATCAAATTTGACACCGGGTGCTTTCTTCTCCTTTCCCATCGCTCACCTTATAACTCTGTCATCATCATTGATTTTGACTTAAGGAGAGAAAAAAACCACCACCCAACCCTCTCCCCCTGCTCATACAGCACCAGGATGGTGAAGCACAGCTGCTGCAGGGACCTGGAGCAGGGAAGAGGCAGCCAAGGGGGCTGCTTCTGTTTTTTCCTAGTCTCAGTTGTGGAGAGACTGACACAGCATGCCAGGAGCATTTGCTGCACCCAGCAGAACAGGTCTGCAGCCCCAGAACACCATGCCTGGCTGTAGACATGCTACCCAGACTGCAGCAGTACTGTTCAGGTGCTCAGTGGCTTTTGCACTTGGTTCATTGTTCCACTGAGGTCAGGATTTGTTATTTTTTTAAGCAGCACTCCCTTCTCCTCCTTCTATCTTGCTTTCACAGAAAAGATAGCTGGAGTGATCTCTATCTTTCTCTGAACTGTGTAACTCTATACAGCGAAACTCCTTTTGTTACCTCCCTAAATTCTCTGCATCTTCACCTGCAGCAAAGGTGGTGCCTGGACCTAGTAAACCCTTGGGACTGGCAGTGGGAAGGGACGAGTAGTGGATTCACCACAGGGGGGTGAAGGACCCTTCCTAGCAGCAACCCTGGGGGTAGTGACAGGTATGTCCCATGGGGCAACAGATGGCCATTTCAGCTCAATTCAGTTATCAGATGATCAAGGCTTTCAGAGAAGAGGGCCAGGCTCCTGTGCCAGCACCGGCTGCTTCCCAGCACGATGCTGCCAGAAGAAACCTCGGTCCAACTGCCAGCACTTGTCTTTTGCAGCCACATCCCAAGATCTGCCTTCCAGGGTCTATAACCGTGCTGGAAGGGGAAGGAGCCTGTCAAAATCCCCCAGCATGGGGCAATCCTTCTTGCTGCAGCCCAGGGAGACCCTTCCTGAGCTATCCAGGCAAGCAGCTGGCTCCTCTGTCTGGTTTCTTTGCGGATACACAGAAGTGAATCCCCAGAGTGTGGCTGACCCGCAGCTGGTGTTTTCTTTGATTTATGTCAGAGCCTATTTACATCCTCTGCTTAAAACAATCCAGTTCGTGTCAGCAGTAAATGAAACTGTGTACCATCCAGCAGCTGTTCGGCTGCTACCTGAAATGAGTTTCACTCCAGTTCTTATCATGGAGAAATCCTTTTAATCATCAAAACTGCCACAGCCGCCTTGGAGCAGTGATGGTGTGATGGTTTTAACAGGGGAAGGCACATGGCAAGCCAGGGCTGTAGAAAGAGCCCTGAAATTGTGGATGAATTTATCTTTCAGGGCTGCAGCCACTTTGGACACAGCAACATGTGTAAATGAGGGGTTTTGGCTGTAGAGCCCAGTTTACTGCAGACCTGGGCACTGGTGAAGTTTAACTGGGGCCGTAAGGTCCAGGCTGGGCTGAACCAGGTGCCAGACAGCCTTTGGGATTCTCACTATGTCTCACTGGTGTCCCAAACAGGCTCATTACAGTGAAAACAGCAGTCACTAAGACTTATTTTAAAGGTCCTGCTATTGATATTGCAAACAGAGCTAATAGGGACTGGTTCAGGAAAAATTCAAATGAGATGGACTCTGAATCTGTGCTGCAGCCCTTACACCCTGACAAGTCTCCTAATGAAGGATTTAACTAACGAGGCTGTTGGCAATGAGCAGGGATGCTGCACGAGAAGCAAGGAATATCTGCCCAAAGCTATTCTGAATTCATTAAAGAGGATGGCAAGAGCTGGGCTGTTCCACTCAGGGACACAGCATGAGGCCACATAACCTGCTCGTCCCACCAAAAACTAATGATCACAGCTTGACTAGTGAGTATCAGGTGCTCACAACACGCTGCTTGCAAACAAGCAGCAGACCAAAAGCAATTCAAAGGAATTATTTGGGAAATAATTGTAAATAATGAATGAATGCAGAAAACTGCAAGCTGTTTACAGATAACTCGCCTGCAGAAAAGAGCTGAATTTGCCGAGTGGATGATTCGCTATTGATTATTTCCCCAGCTCTAGCTGTAACCTTATAAAGCATTAATTAAGACAAGTCTTCATAGTTCAGCATATTCTAATCTGTTACAGCTCAGCAGTGCCCTCCTGGAAGGAAACCTGGAGTTTTACATCCTGCTCGTGGCTCCTGCCTGAGTGGGGAGGAGGTGTGGGGACCCAGAGCAGAGCCCAGCACTGCTTCCAAACCCAGGGGCTGATGTAAGTATTTCAGCACTCTGAGGGTTGGGACTGGTGAGATCCTTGGTATAGCAGGGGAAGGCTGGATCCTACCTGGCTGCTGGCTGGATTCCAAATGGGACAGCTGCCTCTTGGGATAAACTCTTTAAAGACAGCCAAGGCAATCTGGTTCACCCCATGTCCGGCTGCCCTCAAATGACCTGTGGTTAGGTCTGCCCCTATGGCAATACATAAATGTGCCCCAAAGTGACACTCCTTGTGTCACCCAGCCCTTCATGGGGGTCTGCAATGCTCCCCCAGCTTCAGCTTGGAGAGTCCCAGCGCTGAGGGTGCTCAGAAGCACAGAACTCCTGAGGTTATATCAAGAAAAAAGAGCCTGCATGTTCTTTTATTTATACCAAGTGATTACAACTGCACCCATCCCTAAATCCACTGAGCAATGGCATGCCCATAGAAATGCAAACACACTGGCAGGGATGGGCACCCATGGACACGTCCTCCTGACATGAGCACAGCTTCAGCCCTTGGTGACGGCGTGTTATGAACCAATCTCCAGCTAATGAAACACAGGATTGTGTCTGGGTAATGCACAGACATGAAAATCCAGCAGAGCAATCTAATCCAGCACAGCAAGGTTTCTGATTCAAACCCCAGAGGAATATGGCTCGGGATGCTGAGGGAAAGGGGCAAGCTGTGGCTCTCCAGCTGTGCTCCCCAAGGTGGATCTGCAGCCCTGTTTACTCAGCAAAGCTGCTGAACCTCCTCCCCAACCCCTGTCACTCCAGGGCTGCTGGGCCAGCACTTGGCAGGCAGACAAGGGCTTGCTTTCCCCACATCCTGAAAAAATGAGGATGTGATAACCTGGCACCTAAGTGAAGTTAAAATACTCTGTTTTTGAACTGGTTGATTACCTCAACATTGCCCAAAGCATGCTTGCTTCATTTCTGGATGTCTTGGAATATGGGGAGAGCATGTCAGCATCTGCATTAAGCAAGACCAGTACATGACTGATTTTTCCTCTCATAACTTTGTTACAGAAAGAAAAGCTCAGGAAGCAAAGTTTTAACTAGAAATGAAATCCAGACAACGAATGACTCTGATCTTTCTATCCCATTTCCTTGCCCACTCTGAACTACCATAGATTTTCCTATGAATTGGCCTCAGTTCCTACAGGAATGATTTGCCAGCAGAGCCACCAGACCCTTTCTTGTCACTCAGCACTGTTTGGTGTGGTGCTCACTCAGTATCAAGTCATGGCCAAGTCATGACCAGCTCCATGGGCCACACAGCTTTAATTTGTCCTAATTTATGCACAAAGATTAAAAGCAAGATGCCAGTAAAAGACCCCTTTTCCTCTCCATCAGATGCAATCAGCCACAAGCTGTGTCTCACAGGGCTGAGCTTTGAGGTAAAGTTACACTTGACCACTAGCCAAAGAATGATAGCAGGAAAGGAATTAAAAATTCAAATAAAATACAGCATAATCAGTTGAAGTTTAGCAGCATGTCTAGGTTTTTAACAATTTCAATTCTTCTACAGACTGTTTTGGGCATACAATGAAAATTATTTCACATAATCTTTGCGAGAAAGCCTTGTCAAGATTGCAAATATTTGAAATAATCATTTGAAGGACACATGGCACAACATCTGATTTCTCCTAATCCCAAGTTTAACCCTTTAAGGTGACCACAAGGAAAGACTGGGGTAGGCTGAAGGGTCTGCTCTGATTTTGGCTGAGCCATGACCATGCCAGCCCAGTTCATCTCCTCCCAGGCAGGTCCCACGTGGCTGCACACAATAACAAAGATTTTTCATGGATATTGTCCAAAGCAAAATCCCTACCTGTTCTTGACACCTTCAAGGGCTGTTTTCTGGTAAGGGCTTAGCTGATGGTTTATCCTTTGCTGAAAGACATAAAAATCAAAGAACAAACGCTTGTCAAACAGCACTTCAGTTACAAACGAGTAGATGCTCCTATGTGGAGAGAAAAAAAACCTCATTTTGTGTTTAATTTCATTACTCTCACTCATTTAGTTCCCTCTTTTCATTCATAGCATGCCATGCACACTTAAACTTACAAAATTCTCTCCACCCAGTTTATTTTATTTTTCCACTCATCAAACTCTTCTCTTTCCATGAGCAGATGTATTGCTAATTAGGACAGAGGAACAGATTAAGTTCAAATGAGTAGGTCTCCTTTTTGGTGCTGTTGCTTTCCTTGCCTCTCTCCAACACAAAAATCAATGCAAATCTTTCAGGGAATTCAAGGAAATTTTCATTAACATGGATATAATGTGCTTCTGAAAAAAAGATATATCAGAGTTAAAACTGAGGAAAGGGGATTGAGATGATGACTTTGGCAAAACAGGAGATGCTAAAAATGTGTGTTATACAATCTCTGCATTTTTTTTGGTCAAACCTGGCTTGGCTGGGGAAGGCCAGAGACATTGGAAGCTGGTTTGTGTGTCCTCCCAGGCACAGAGACTTCTAGCAAGCATCCTTGCTATGCAGACAGGCTTAGGAGAGTTTATGGTGATGTAAAATAATGCTGCATATTATTGTCTTTATGTACAGGAGTTTTAGGGGAACATGGAGAATAAAACTTGCAGAAGCTTCATTGGGCTCTCAATATGTTTTATTTTGGAAATAAAAAAACTGAGCACTACCACAAAATGGCATCCCATTATTTGGGAGTGACCCTGTGGGAAGAAACCATTGTGCACATGTCCCAGGCACGGGACATATTCAGGAAAACCACTGCAGCTTCTGGCTGAGGACCCTTATCAACATCCCCTCAACACACTGAGAAATATGCCAGTGGTTAGCAGAATCAACCCTGCTGCCAAAGGGAGATATCTAGACCTAAACCCCTCCATGAAAGAAATACTTTGGCATGGGATAGAGCTTTTTGCACCAGATGGACCCCCTGGTCTCTTGGTAAATCCGGGTCTTAGGCTTTGCGACAAAGAGGCTTAAAATTAATTAGCAGATTTTTTTTTTTTTAAAGAGTTCTGTGTACAAGGAGTGTGTGAGAAAGGACATTCATTAGGAGCTTTTCAGTGCTTTTAGGCCAAGATAAGGATTTGTAGTTTGCTAGAGAGTTCCTTTTATAACTGGCAATTTCAAACTGTTAAAACACTCCATACTTTTCCAGTAAGACTGTCAAGAAGGGGAAGATTTTCCAATTTTCTGAAAGGGATCACTTTTACCAAAGAGCATCTGTCCCCTTTGGCTCCTGTTTCCAAAGAGCTGCCACACAGCAGCACAGGGGAGGCAAGACAAGAGCTGATGGAAGGTGTTCCATGGAGGAGGAACTTCCAATGAGGAAAGTACCACAGTCTTCAGCTACTGAGAACTGACTTGTAAACTGCTGATCCTGGACAGCTTCCGAGATTGTTCTGCAACAGCACCCACCACAGCTGCTCTAAAAACACAGGTAACCGCTGAGAAATCTGCCCAGTTAAGCAAATCACTCAAAAATATTATTCAAAGGCTTGCTCCCATATTGATTCATTTCTTGACCTTGACAGAGCTGTTTCAAAACACTAAACATTGGTGAGGCTTTGGTTGGAGTGTGGTTTTGAATATGGACCTGTGGTTGCCTCCCCTGGCATCATTTTCAGGAACTGCCCTTTTTCCACTCAAAAATAACCCCACACAAGGTGTCTGCAGGTGCTTGAAACACTGCCAGCACAGCCCACCTTCCAGGGCATTCACTGTTGCCTCAACCTCATCAGGAGCCAACTAGAACCACAAACAACCCACAATGTTAATTTACATTAATTTCGTAAGTAATGTTTTACAATTCACATTAATTTCCTAATAACTTTGAAAAAAAGGAGATAAAGCACTTGGGATGACACATCCACAAGTTAAAGCTGTTAATCCATTCCACAGGGCAAGAGAAGACCCACCAGTGTTGGAAGTGAAGGACCATGATACCATTTAAAGTAATTTATTGTTTTGGCCCTGTGCTTCCTCACAGGAACTTACAGTGTCCACCAGCACACGGAGATGCATTAAAAGCCATGACAAGAAATACTGTGTGGTTCATGGTGGCTCTCCTTTGTCTTCTTCATTGTAAGAGCTTCCATAAGAAGGCTGGTACCGCCAGGCTGCTGCACTGCAGTGACAGCAGCATATTTTAGGAAAAAAAACCCACAAGTTTGTGCTGTGTTAGCAATATTATTCCTGGCTTTTTTAGTCTTTAATAACTTCTACAAGTATTAATTGATTTACAAGCCCTTGGTGACCAAAACCAAACTAAATTAAAGAA
Source organism: Neodrepanis coruscans (assembly GCA_013400695.1). Classification (NCBI taxonomy): domain Eukaryota; kingdom Metazoa; phylum Chordata; class Aves; order Passeriformes; family Philepittidae; genus Neodrepanis; species Neodrepanis coruscans. Next base: position 9,866 of record VYZS01050820.1, read on the forward strand.
GTTTTTCTTTGTCATAAACTCACCCTGCATGTACATGGCAATAAGCAAAATCCCTGATTTTGCTAGAAAACATTCTAAAATCAGCATTGCTTTTGTTGTGTGCTTTTCCACTCTGCTTTACTACTGGATATTTCTGAGGAAATTTCCTTTGGAAAGAAGCTCTTGTCAATGTTTTGCTGATGGTGTTTTGGATCAGCTCTGAGCGATGTTGAGCTGCACCGTGTTTAAAGCTCTGTCAGTCTGCCCACTCAGCCATGCTCTCTCCTGTCTAGCTGCTCATGCAGTACCAAAAATGAGAAATTTAAAGAGAGTTAGACTGGCTTAGAATTTGAAATGTTATCCTGAGTACTCAAAGAGCTGGAAACACAGGAAAACCTCACCAAAAAGAGTGTAATTTGTAAAAGAAGCAAGCATCTGAGGTTGGTAAAATGGTTTGCAAACCTCCTCCTGCTATCCCAGGCTTGGTCTGAGATGACAGAGAAATTTAAATCTTATCCTTTAAAACATTAGAAGCAAAAATGTGTCTTTACAGGACTTGAGATTGCACTGAGATTTGTAAAGAGATATTCACATGAATAAGCTGGATTCCCTGGACAGAAACCATTCCCCATTCTTACTGTCAAGCCCCTTGGAAAAAATATTGGGGAATGCCTATAACAACTTGCTTCATCAATATTACTCTACTGACCCAGCTCTTACCCTCAATTTTCTATTCTATCCTAATAAAGGTGGATTTCCTGTACGATATTCTGAGGATACCAGAGGTGAAGGTATTTGCTGTAGGGAAAGCATAAAGAAGATAATATTACCAGGCTGGACTACATTCAACTATAACTGTTCGAGAATTAAATCCATTTTTCACCATCAAGAGTGTTATCCAACAGCATGAGAAATACAAGCAGGAGAAAATATTCTCAAGTGAAGGAATTGATGGCCAAAGCCTTAAAGTTTGGTAAAATGCTTTTCCACTTCATGTCCTACAAGCTGTCAGCACTAGGATGGAAAACCACAGAGCAGTAATTGCAAAGGACACTTCTTCTTTCTTATGCTGTCTCTGTCTGTAAGGCAAGAGGATGGCAAGTTAATTAATTATCTCCAGCATCAGTTTACTTGAAGATCTTTTTTTCCAGCAGCGCATCAAAGGAGACTGATAGAAGCCTTGATTAGAGGGATAATGAAGGAAATCTCTAATAGATTATATCATTTCTTGCCCATCTGCAGCCATTCTCAAACTGGCTGCTTCACAGGGCTGGGATTCACGTCTGGAAAATATCACAAGCATGTAAATCCACCTCCAATGCAAAATTTATGGAAAAATTCGAGTAATTGCATGTTTACCATATTTCTGTCAAAGGTCTGGAA